>VXBP01005897.1:0-124220 GCA_013400115.1 Rhinopomastus cyanomelas | reverse complement strand
AAGGAAAGGAAAGGAAAGGAAAGGAAAGGAAAGGAAAGGAAAGGAAAGGAAAGGAAAGGAAAGGAAAGGAAAGGAAGGGAAAGGAAAGGAAAGGAAAGGAAAGGAAAGGAAAGGAAAGGAAAGGAAAGGAAAGGAGAAGGGGGAAGGGGGAAGGGAAAGGGGAAAGGGGAAAGGGAAAGAAAAAAGGGAAGGGGAGAGGAGAGGGAAAAAAGGAAAAGATATCACCAAGACAATTCTGGAAAACCTTGAAACGTGCTGAGACATAATGGTTAGCATTTGAAGTGGGCTGGCTGGCTCAGTTGGTAGAACATGGGACTCTGAATTCCTGCGGTCATGGGTTTGAGCCCCATGTAGGACATCCTGATTCAGTACTGTAGGCTGACCCTGCTCCAGCAGCGGGGGTTGGACTTAGAAGATATTTCAAGGTCCCTTCCAACTTCTACCATTCTGTGATCCTGTAATTCTTTACACAGAGAGCTTGCTTAATACAGAAAGCAATGGAAGATGGTGCTTTCATCAATGTGCACACACATTTACACTTTTATTACAGATGTGTATACCCTGTACCATTTTCTGAGGCCTGTCAACCTTTGCCATGTATGGTGAGCTTGCAATATGAAATGTATGCAGATCCCTTGGCCAAAATACATGGTCTTCATCCAAGAGAAGAACATTCTAGCCAGCCAGCTGAGGGGGCAGAAGATATTTTCTTTGAGGTATTTCCATAATATCCATATCTAAGAAGGTACACAGCCAGAAAGACTGTGACACCATATGTATCTAGAGTGATCTGAACGTGAATCTGTGGGTGAAAATATCTCAGAGGGGAAAAAGGTTCTGGGGCAGGAGGTGGCAGGACTCAGAGGGCTTTAAATTAGATTCGAGGAGGTGTTGGATAGTTGATGAGGGAGCACCAGTGGGACAGAGCTCTGGTCTTAATGAAAACCAGGTGGACTCTTGCTGTCCTAGGGTGAAATTGAAACACTCAGCTCACTCCCTGAAATGCCTGTACACAAATGTGCACAGCATGGGGAATAAGCAGGACGAGTTAGAAATCTCATAGGGAGTTTTAACTACCCTGATATTTGCTGGAAGACCTACTCAGCCAGCCACCTACAGTCCAGGAGGTTACTTCAGTGCATTGCTGACAATTTCCTGAAGCAAATGGTGGAGGAGCCCACTAAGAGAGGAGTGCTTCTGGATCTTGTACTCACCAACAAGGAAGGACTGGTTAAAGGAGTGAAGGTTGAGGGCAGCCTTGGGTGTAGTGACCATGAGATGGTAGAGTTCAGGGTCTCATGTGGTAGGAACAGAATAGCTAGCAGAATCACAACCCTGGTCTTCAGGAGGGCCAACTTTGGCCTTTTCATGCAATTGCTAGGGGAAATCCCATGGGACAGGGTACTGGGAGGTAAAAGAGCTCAGAGTAGCTGGTTAACATTCAAAGACTACTTTCTTGAAGCCCAAGACATGAGCATTCCAACAGGAAAGAAGTCAAGGAAGGGAGCCAGAAGACCAGCATGGTTAAACAGGGAGCTGCTGGGCAAACTAAAGAGGAAGAAGAAGGTCTATAGGTCATGGAAGGAGGGGGTGGCTCCTTGGGGTGATTATAAGGCTCTAGTGACAGAATGTAGGGATGCAACTAGGAAAGCCAAGCCAACTCCTTGGAATTAAACCTTGCAAGAGAGGTCAAGGGCAACAAAAAGGGCTTCTTCAAATACATTGCAGGTAAAACTAAACCTAGAGGCAATGCAGGTTTCCTGCTGAATGAGGTGGGTGCCTTGAAGACAGAGGATACAGAGAAAGCAGAGATACTGAACACCTTCTTTGCCTCTGTCTATACTTCTGGGAGCTGTGTCTATATCAAACCCCACACTGATGAGACTCCAGAGTGGAGGCAAGAGAGGAGCCTACCTTGGTGGATGAGGACTGGGTTAGGGATAGGTTGAGCAAACTGGATGTGCACAAATCCATGGGCCCAGATGGGATGCACCTGCGTGTGCTAAGGGAGATGGCAGAAGTCATTGCTAGGCCACTCTCCATCATCTTTTCTAAGTCATGGGGATCAGAAGAGGTGCCTAGCTACTGGAGGATAACAAATATCACTCCAATCCTCAAAAAGGGAAAGAAGGAAGACCCAGGTAACTATAGGCCCATCAGCCTCACCTCCATCCCAGGAAAGGTGATGGAACAATTTGTTCTAAAGGCTGTCTCCAGGCACATCAAGGACAGGAGGGTCCTTAGGGACAGTAATCATGGCTTCACAAAGAGAAAGTCATGCTTGACCAACATGATAGCCTTTGATGAGGGCATAACCAGGTAGATAGATGATGGCAGAGCAGTGGATGTGGTCTGTCTTGACTTGAGTAAGGCATTTGACACAGTCTCACGTAGCATCCTCACAGCCAAATTGAGGTAGTTTGGTCTGGATGAGCGGGTAGTGAGGTGGAACTGGCTGCAGGATGGAAGCTAGAGAGTAGTGGTCAATTGGACAGAGTCTGGTTGGAGGCCTGTATCTAGTGGAGTGCCCCAGTCAGTGCTGGGANCAGTGTAGGGCAACAAGGATGAAGAAGGAGGTGGAGCACCTCCCTTATGAGGAAAGGCTGAGGGAGCTGGGTGTCTTTAGCTTGGAGGAGACTGAGGAGTGACCTCATTAATGTCTATAAATATTTGAAGGGTGGGTGTTGGGAGGATGGAGCTGGGCTCTTCTCAATGTCATCTAGTGATAGGATGAGGGGCAATGGGTGCAAGCTGGAACATAGGAGGTTCCACATCAACCTGAGAAGGAACTTCTTCCCAGTGAGGGTGATGGAGCACTGGAACAGGCTGCCCAGGGAGGTTGTGGAGTCTCCTTCTCTGGAGGTGTTTAAAACCCACCTGGATGTGTTCCTGTGTGACTTGGTCTAGGTGATCCTGCTAGGGGGATTGGACTAGATGATCTTTCGAGGTTCCTTCCAATCCCTAATGATTCTATGAACCTTTGATTCTATCTGACTATTTGAAAGATCTGGTGGATTGGACTAGATGATCTTTTGAGGTTTCTTCCAATCCCTAATGTTTTCTGATTCTGTGTTCTGTGTGATTCTGTGACTATTCCACGTGTTGGTAGAAATTCTTACTTTGCTCTCCACTTCTTGGTTATGCACAGTTGTGTCACTATTGATGCCTGGCATCGCAAAAATCCCACAGCTCTGTGTAAGGCTGATAATATGTACTCTGGGCTCCATGTGCATAGGAGGTAATATATAAAGCAGATTGGATGGTGTTTTGAGCAATTTTTCATGTACATGACATGAAGATGAGTAGCCACTCCCCAGAGATCTTTTGAGAGATAAATGGATTATCAAAGGGGTGGACACCAACTGATCTGCACACTTATTTCACTCTGACAGCCCCCGCTGATGGAAAGTATCAGTGGCTGCTGGCAGATGCAGAGAATTCAAGGCAGGTATTTGCCTCTTTAGTCTGTTCGTTGGTGTGCCTGACTCCACTGGCAGTGGGGCTCATTATGCACCATTACTGCTCTAGATTTTGAACGTTTTTCTCCTCCAGTTACTTGCTTTTGGTTCATTTATCTGTAACGAGTGTGATTGAAAGAGCATGAAAGCAATCACCAACGTGTGGCTGTTGTCCGTTAAGTGCTAAAGGCAACGCATCATCCGTTAGACTGATTTGGTAGCGGGCAAGTTTCACGAGTTCAGAAGCACAGTTGCATGTCACCAACAGGCTGGAGGCAAAGCTTCTGGTGAGGCTGATTAGGATGGGAGTGGGATGTTATCTCCTCTGCCTATGCAAGATATAACATCAGGGACACTGGGTGACTAGTTACACAGCTGGTACCAGCAGTAGAATTCCTGTTTTGGTTTTCAGGCTTGTTGCAATGGTAAGTGGCTGTAGAATCACCTCTCACAGGGCTTTACTGTCTTCACTGCCTGTAAAAGGAGGGTGTAGCACTTTTGAGAGTAACACAGATCCTGAGGCACACTGGAACTGTGTCCTGATGGCTATGCTGGTTGAATGGTGGATTGCGTTTTTCCCACTTTCCTCTTCAGACACTCTCTCTTTTTTTAACTTACAGGAAAGGAGGCATTTGCTTTAAGTTGTTTAGGACCTCAGTTGGTTAATCTGGCCTGGAAGGAGATTACCAATGACTCCCACAGTCATCACTGAAAAACAAACAACAAAATTTTTTTAAAAAAAGAAAAAACCTACCAAACTCTTTTCATTTTAGCCTTTGGAATTATATTGGGCAAGATTTGTAAAGGTTACTAGTAAAGATTTTGTTATTTGTAAAGATCATAGAGAATGAATTTGGGGGAAGTCAATAAACAATACTGGAATCACCAGTTGACATCAGGGTCTTGCTGACATGCATGTGAAACTAGAAAAGTAGTTTTCAAACCCCCAATCCTCTATTCTGCAGGCTTTGACAAACTGGCAATGAGACATTTCTGCCTCGCACACTGGGAGCCTATGAAAGGGATGAATACAGCTATTCTTAGCCCCCTTTAAAGGCACACAAACTAAGGCACAGAAATGTCACTTGCTGGGGGGTGAGGGTAGGTGGTGGTGGGGGGTTGTTAAGGAACCGAGGACAGGACTGCTGTGCAAAATCATCCTTTCGCAACAGGGCGACTCTGCGGCTGCCTGCCCTGCTCTGGCTCCTCTCGCTCAGATCTTAAAGTTAACTACTGGAAACCTCCTGGTTTATTCCTCTTTCCCGAATTACTTTTACCCGTGCTCAGAGATTAGGATGAGGTTTCGTCGGAGTCTGGGCGGCTTTATCTCGGGACGGAAATTGATTACCGGCTTAATCCCGGGCAGAAGATCGGTGCACGAAGAAGCCGTCCCGATAGCAGGCGGGACAGCCCCGAGGGTCACGGCCAGTGACACCGGGTCCTCCCTGCCGCTCTCTGGCCTGGTGCAGCTCCCCTTAAACTTCCCGGCGGCATCCCCAGTTGCGCGGACCCACCCGGCCCCGCCCGGCCTCCCCACCCACGGCTCATCCCGCTCTCTTCCCACGCCCGGCGATTCCCCCCAAAAGACGAGGCGGCGAGGCGGTGCTGCCCCCAGCCCTGCCCGGCGGTGGGCGGCTCCCGCGGTCACGGCATAAACGGGCGGCTCCTCCCGCCTGCGTGGCTGTCCTCGCCGGACAGCGAGCGGATAACGGAGCGGTGCTTCCCGCAAGGGTCGGGCGGAGGCTGCGGCGGCGGCTCTTGGGGCCGCGCCCGGTGGCGGCGGGGCGGGGCGGGAGCTGCGGGGCTTGGGCATCGCCTCCGCCTCCTGGCTGCCGCGGCCTCGCTCCCTCCTCGCACGGCGGCTCCGGTGGGCTCCGGTATTGTCTGCCCGGGACACAAGGGCTGTGCTGCCCGCCCGCCCCCCGCCCTCGCCTTTGTGTGAGCCCCGGCCGGCCGCCGGGATGCGCGCTGCGGGGCGGCGGGGGGTTCGCTCCACCCGGTGAGAGGCGGGGAGGGACCGAGCTTCTGCCCCGGAGAATTTTCCACTTGCAACAGTCGGAGGAAGGGGACGATGGACTAAGCGCATCGCTGTACCATGGAGTCCGGCAGCCGCTTGAGCACGCTCTGCCTCCTGCTCTGCCTGGGGACAGGTAGGCGGCTGCCGGACTCGCCGGGTGGGGAGTACCGGGGATGCCTCGCGGCATCTTTGCCTCGGCCCCGGGTGGCCGCGGCTGTGCGGATGGGTTGGAGGGGACCCTCCTAAAGTTGCAGTGTGGGCGGGTGAGGTGATGGCACTTTGTGGGTCAGTTTCAGGCTTCGGCGTGGACCCTTCGCTGCAGATCGACGTATTGGCCGAGCTGGGAGGCTCCGCTGAGGGCGTGAGGCAGGTGCCGGGGCTGCACAACGGGAGCAAAGCCTTCCTCTTCCCAGGTACGGCCCCGACAGCTCGCCTGGCCCCGCGCAACTTCTGCCGCCGGGGTCGGGCCCCTCCATTGCCCTCACAGCGAGGGGTTTGCTCTCTCCTGAAGCACCCGGAGCCTTTCCCTTGCCCTCTCTTCTGCCACTCTTCTTCTTCCCCGCTACCGTCTCCTGCTTTCCTCCCCCCACCCCGTTCTCTCTCTCTTCCCCCCTCCTTTTTTTTTTTTTTCTTTGACTGGTAGACGCTTAATTAAAGTACAGCGGGAACGGGGATGGCAGATGGTTTATTTTGTGAGTCGCGGGGTGCAGGGATGAATAATAGCACCACCCACTCTTCTGCTTCGCTTGGGAAATGCTTAAACATACCCCAGTTCCAGCTAAGGAAACGCTCACTGAAAGTTTCACGTGAATCGAGCAAAATGCTGAAATGCAGCGCCCCGGAGGAGTGAGGCAGATGGCTGGGAAGAAGAATACCCTGTTCTACCGAGGGAGAGTGGCCCTTGTGAGCTTCTAGGTCATACCCCTCGTGAGAAACAATGAGTTTTAGTCTCGGCTTGTGATTGGCTTTTTATTCGTACTGGAAGTAGATATAGTCTTGTTCCATCTTTCCAAAATGCATTTAGGAGTTTTATTCAAAAAGAATTAAACTTCCATATACTGTAAGCCATAAAGGACTGTAAAATAACTCTCAGTGGGTAGTTGAATTTATTGGCACAGGTTGCATTGCCTACACTTGCTTGTTATCAGTGTGTGTCTGAATTTCACTTTAACAACGTACGGGTATGTTAAATGTCTCTGAAGTGAAGAACATTTCCAGGATAAAACCCCCACCTTTACCTTAATTTAAAGAATAAAAGCTTTAGCAAATGGTATCTTCTCTCAAAGATAATGAAATGCTCCTTCAAACGTGGCTAAACAAGGAATATGGTTCAACATCTGGTGAAGCTAGAGCAAATCTCCACATCAGCCTTTAGTTTTCAAATAGGAGAGGTCTCAGTTGCTGGCTTCTTTTGTCACGCCAGCTTGGATCTGACAGGATTTCTTCTGCGACAGGCAAGAGGCTGCGTTTCCCAGACAGAAGAGTTATCATTCAAGGCAGATAAGATCTGGAAAGGGAATTTCTTTTTTCGTGTTTGCATTAATGAGATAATTTATCAGCAGCTAATAGTTGCCACAGGCTTTCTTTTTTTGAAGAAGGTGATCTCTAGCGATGTTCTTCCCCGGTACAGCCAGCGTGTGTCACTATGGAGATAACGTGGAGCCGCATGGGCATATCCGTTCAGAAGCACTGACACACGCCGGCTTGTCATGTCTGTGATGGGCTTGTGGCTGCAGAGCTCTCCGAGAAGGGGGTGACTGCTCAGAATGGCCCCACATTTGTGTGGCTGTAGGGCTAGTGATCTACCAGAGCTGTAATCTTTAGGGTATGGCTCTGTGTTGAGGCCTCGTTGTGCTGCTATGTGGTGGGTGAAGTCAAAATTCCCGTTGACTTCAGTGGTAACAGGTTTGTAGGCTTGTGAGAGTAAGACTTTTAATTGTATATTTTCCCAGTGTCAGAAAGCCAGAAAAATGACCAGGTAAAAGTATTTTTTTTCAAGCTGTCACCTCTTTCTTTGCAATTATGACTGTATGTAGTTCCCAAATGGGTTACCCCTTTACTCATAGAAAAGATACTGAGAGTTTAAATTCTCACACCAACCTTTTTATTTTGTTGAGAGAAATCAGAGGACTAACAAGGATAAAACTACTTGGGTTTAACTGGTGGTTCAAGTCACTCAGTATCTCTTGAGACATCTTCCGTGCCCTGCAGGACTTGCAGAAACTTTTCCTGCTGCTGCATAAGACTACTGCTGATTTTTCTTACAGTAAATGGGATCCTGACTGAGCAAACAGACTTGGATGTCCTAACTTGCATTTAGAAATAGAGACATTTATTTCCTTGATCAGACGATTGGGTCAACTTACTCATTTTGGTTCTGCTCTTAGAGCTCACACCACGGGAACACTGTGGCAATACATGCCTCTTAAAGTATGTATTTGCAGAGTGTGAATTTCAAGTGTATGTATGTACTGCATTTAAATTTGTTTTTTCCTTACCCCAGCTAAAGACTTAGGCACAGACGCAAATGTTCCTGTGAAAAAGGGCACAAATGACTTTAAATGATCTGTGAACTTACTCTGGAAGCTTTAACTTGTGATCGTTTGCCTTTTGGTTTCTTCAGATATTGAATCTTTTCTTGCAGCACATGCATATTTATGACATTTTTGCATGATGCCTTTTTTGATAGACCACATTCTCAACTACTGTAAAGCTCTGCTTTACATATGCTTAAAGCAGACAGAAAGCCTAAATGATGCTCTTTATTATAGAAAGAAGTTATGAAAGCGGCAGGTTGAGCTGCCAACAAGTAACAGAAAATTAAAGATATATGATGGGAAAATTGTACATGCAGCTAAAGCAGAATAGTCTCTTTGCTTCTGTTTCTAGGTGAAAAGTCAGTTTTGACTGTTTAATTAGATGTAGCATCAATTTTCAATACAAGGATTTTAGCATCTAATTGGCTGTTCTGACAAATTCTTCTGTGCATAATTGATTTTCAAAAGTACTTCTATTTCTAGGCCATATGACACACTAAGCAGTTACTCTTCGGAGGTGCTTGTAGTCTTTTGTAGTCCATTCAAGTGTTTAGATTGCTTCATATCTGGTTCCTGATTTAGAAATAATTATAGCCGTTTGAAACTGGCTGTCAGCTGGACTTTTCCTGTGTGTGTGTCACTGCTCTGTCACTGTCCATATCTTACAGAAAGTGTAAGATTTGGGAAAGGGATCTCTTCCTGCTGACATCAGAAGCCTTAGGAGCTGTGGGCTTGAAATGTAAAGCTTTTAAGGTGCTTGATGCCCCACGGTTGTAGCGGATAGTAGCCCCTGAGTGCCACTGAGATCTGTCTCTGGTTACTAAAGGACTTCTCTTTCTGTGATGTGTTTTGCAAAGCAGTTATAAAATGTTCCAGTGTATCTTGTGTGAAGGTACAGTTATGAGTAGAAAACAGGACAAAGTCTTTCAAAATGTTAGTGTTGCTATATGTGAACATTTGCCAGCACTTCCTAGCCAACAACAGGTACTTGGTCTAGGTGACCCTGCTGTTGCAGGGGGATTGGACTAGATGATCTTTCGAGGTCCCTTCCAGTCTGTAGTGATTCTATGATTATTGTGTCAAAATAGTTTGAGAGGAAAACGTTTCCTCTTTTGACCAGAGCAGCAGGACAGAAATTGGAGTATCTACACAGCAAACCTTTGTGTCAGTGACTGTTTACACAAGTCAGAGAAATTGTCAATACTGTTGTTTTCCCTTTGTAAAACAGGGGTGGTACTAAATACAGGTGAAGCCTGATGCTGGTGGCTGCATTGAAGTGTAATTTAAAGTAGCTGAAGAAGGCTTTTTGACAAATACCAGTTGTAATTCTTATTATTTATCTGGGTATATCCTGAGGAGACTTGTAGAGATAAATGTCAGTGTAGCCACTTTCCTGTGCAAATGTTGGGCAAGAGCACTTGTTGCATAAGAAACTGGAGGGAGATTTGAAAAAGGAGGCATAACCACAACAGAGACTAGAGGGTGCTCAGCGCTTTGGATGGACCACACATGACTGACTTTCAGTCTATGTTCAGGAGCCTTAACGTTAAGGTGTGGAATCGAAATAAGGGCTGCAAGGATCATAGAATGATTGAGTTGAAAGGAGTCATGGAGATCATTTGCTCCAACCTTGCCATGGTCAGGGACATCTCTCAACAAAACTCTCAACTAGACTTGGTTGCTCAAGGCATCATCCAGCCTGGCCTTGGACACCTCCAGTGAGGAGTCATTCATGACCTCTCCAGGCAAACAATGCCAGACTCTCTCCACATTTATGCTGATGACTAGATCTAGTCTAAATCTACTCTTTTTCAGAATAACTTGGTCTCTTCTGGTACTTCTCGAGGCAGTATCTTTTTGTCACCTTCCTTGCTCTCTTTAGACTCCATATCATAGCTACATTTTATAGATATAGTATTTGATAGTCTTTCTGAATCTTGCCTGACATTGTGAGCAAATATGACACAGCAAGGATGAGACATCTTTCGACTGTCTGTCCAAAGAGTGCATGTGTAGTAATGGAGACACCTTCCACTCACCTCCAGCAGCAGTTGGAGACTGGTGGAGACAATGTAAATAAAAAACTAAAGCCAAGTGATGTGTCAGGAAAGTATATGGCCATTGAAAGCTGTGTATGCTCCTACAAGAAGACACTAAGAGGTGGACAGAAGAGTACAGAGGGTTAAAAGTGCATGGTTACAAGACCATGTACTTAAGGAAAAGATAAAAAAGATATGGCAGTCATGTAAATGTGGAAGCTTATGCATCTGAATGCAGAACTTGGAACTCATTCCGATGATAAGCTTTTTCTCTGCCAGTTAGGATATATAACTCTATATATGGTTAAAAATAATTAGATTTTTCTGATTAGGAGTGTCAGTTCTAGAGGCAAGATATGGTATATTCTGATGGGGAACAAAATGTGCTCTAAATTGCCAAAGAAATTATTTCATCTGTCACTGGGATGCATGAAAGGATTCAGCACTACTGTGCTTTGAGTTGAGGCTTGCTGGCACAAAATGCTGGCAATAAAAAAAACTCCTTAAATAGGCCTCTTGGTGTGAGGAATTTGTTACCTTTTGCTGCATGACTGGATCATTAGCCTGTTGTTTTAGAACACGAGTAAGATATACATGTGTCTGTTTATCTATCCATCTATCTGTCTGTCTGTCTATCTACCTATCTACATAGTATTGTATCCCTTTGGAAAGATGCCTGGGTTTAGCCCATGACATCTCTGGGCTAGTAAAGAAGCTAAATGTAAATCTTTAAAACTAGTTGTGAGTAAATGATCTCTCACTTTCTCATCATAGGATTTACATTGCTTATGCACCTCACACACACTTTTTTCCTTGCCACCTGCCATTGGAACTATGGACAGATGCTTCCTTCAGCTTCCAGCTGAGCCTGCTGAAAATATCACTGTTCCCAACTGCTTGTCACTGCCCAGGAACTAGAGGTTGACATTCCAACAACTTTTCCAAAGCAAGAGATCATATGAACATCCTGTGTCTGTTGATGGCAAAGCTGGCCAGTTTCAGGAGTGAACCTGGGTGACTGCAGTGCCATGGATTATAGAGTTCTGTAAAATTCCCTTTCTCCATCTGTACTCATCTCCCAGAGGAGTGGTAATAGACAGCTGAGGGGAAGGATGCTAATGTTGCCAACTGGCATGGGTGAGTGAAGAGTGAATACCTATTTGCAGCGTTTTTCTGTCTTGAAAGCAAGCTGGTTGCTCTCAGAATCCTCAGAATGTGGGATGTCCAGCACGGAGATCACCTGTAGAACAGAAGAACTTCCAGGATTTTTCAGAGAGGCAAAACCTCACCCATTAGTTCTCAGAAAACATGAAATAATTTCGTTTAATTTCAGTAAATACGAGAGCTTTTTTAATGTTAGAAATGCCTAGTGTAAGCATTACTCTCTGACAATGTGGTAGCCAGAGAGATCCACACTTTGTTGTACCTGGAACTACAGCCTATGGTTTCCTTCCACTGACCCCACCCCATTCCACCTCTGGCATGTTCCAAAAGCACCTGTGCAAACAGTGGCCACTGTGATATGTATGCCTCTGCCAGGACTGCATTCAGTGCTGCTGCAGAGCTCGGCTCCATGTTGAAGGACTGCCCCAAAATGTTGGGCCACTTCTACCAGGACCTGCCAAGCAGGGACTGCTGCCACAAGGCATCCCCTTGCTCCAGAGGAGCCAAATATTCATGTTTCTTCTTCTCCTATTAGCAGTGGTAACAAGAGAAGTTGTTTGGGAAGCATATGCTGCTTGAAGACTTTGCCCAAAAAAGGAAGAGGTGATATGAGAGCATTCTGCATCCAGTACCCATCTCAAACCATGCTGAGCTGCCATGTGTGGAGGATTAGGATGCACTTGCCCACTGCATAACCAAACGCTGCTGAATAATCATGGATATACCTAGTACTGGGTGGAGACTGTACTGCCTGCTAACAGCTTATCTGTAAGATAGAAGGGGAAGATGTTGTGAGATGAAAGGAGGTTATATATTGCAGAACTCATGGTGGATGCTTGTAATGGGATAGCAGAGGGTAGAACTGAGAAATGGAAAATGAGTGGGGACCTAATATATGACAGCTAACAAGGAAACACAGTATTCCAGAGAAGAAAAGCTTGTAGTCCCTGTGTGTCATCATTAGTGCGTAACTGATATGCAGTCATGTTAAGGAGTGGCAGCAAACTTGGCCTTCAGCATTCAAGGATTGCTAATGCCCTAATATTGAAAGTTTAAGATAGATGATGTTGCTGAGATAGTGTGTATTAGACATACAAAGCATCACAAACGTTTAAACAGTAAAGCTATCCTAAGCACAGCTCTAAAAGTAGCAACTTTATTCATTGCAAGAAAAGGCATTTTAAACAACTATGTTTTCATTTTTTTTCCTACAGTGGGCTTTGACTTTGTTTTGTACTCACACCTCTTGCCATGTGAGCTTGATACGAGCTCCTGCCACCTTTTGGTCTGTCAAATTCTTAGGGGTGGATTCTGGGAGAAGCTAGAGCGTGGGGAGAGAAATGATACCTTCTTGCTGGTGTGGGCACTGCACCTTACCTGCCTAGATCCCCTTGGCAGATGGTGCCAAGCACCACTGCTACTGTGGCTTTGCCTGAGCCTAGTGGGACAGCTGATTTCTCCAGACTCAACTACCTCAACTTCAGGAGTTAATTAATAGTTGCATTTATTAGCCAGCAAGGGTGTGACTCCATTTAGAGGAAGGTTGTATTGTGTTCTTGTGGGCTTGATTCGCTGCTTTTCACGGCCAGGCTGCATCTAATGTCTGCAATAAATCGAAGTCCCCAGGGGCTCTATTTTCTACTGGGACAGTGCTGCTTCTCCACAAATTCCTTTTAATGAGTGCTTTGTTGTTCAGGTTCATTCAAATAACCATGTTCTATTTATACATTCAGTATTGGCAAAACCAATTCATACTGATTAATAACAGACAGAACTGCATTTGCTTGTTCCTACCTTTACATTGTGGCCTCTCTTAAGATACTGCACGTATAAACCCCTTGTTGAGATTGGTGTTACCAGGGCATGTATGGAAGGAAAATACATGAAGACAGTATCAGTGTGGTGATGTGGGGCAGAGCCCTGGTTGGTGCTGTGAGAAGGGGCAGGATGGTCAGAAGAGTGGAGGCCAAGGAGTCCTCTCTCCATGTTGATGTTCTCATCAGGAGCAGCCAAGCACAGGTAGCTGCTCACCACGCAGTCTCACCTGTCAGCGTAGCAGGGCATAGTGAACTTGACTGAAGCTAATGATGTGATGTTGACAGCTTGACAGCATCTGTCCAGTGTGCCAGCTAGAACCTAGCACCAGCAGCATGTATGCGATGAGAGCAGGGACAGTGACTGTTCTGAGTAGCTGTCAAATATGTATTTCCATATTGCTGGGGGAGTACTGCATTAGCAAGGGTAGTGATGTGGGAAAATGAGGTCTTGCTACTCTTATGTAATGACTTTTGCTGTGACAGAGTTCTGTAGCCGTGAAGCATGGCTGCGACTAGCTAGGTTAATGGTTTTTTTATGGTTTCTCTCTCTGCTGCAACATGGTTCATCCTTCAGTGAGGTTTCATAGAGGACAGCAGTGTTTCCTATGTATCTCTTCATCTAGGTCCATTGTAATCTCTGTTTTTCCCCTGCTGTTTGCTTGTGAGGTGTGGGAAATAGGTTTCCTAGTCTCCTCACCTTGCTTACACTCCAGTTTGTATTCTCCAGGACATACAGGTGCTGGCTTGGAAAAATAACTCCAAGAACAGTTAACTTCACCGCTTTGAGTGCGTCTTAAAGGAGACAGAGAACTTAGCTCATAAGTTATTTAAAGCTAGCATGTTAAGAGCTGAAGAGAACGTGTATCTGCCCTTCAACTGCATATATTTTGTCCTGTTTGGTTGTGTGCCAAGGTGCAAGTCTACAGAGCAGCTGTGTTTTGCCTTCACTGCTGAGGTACGGCTGAATGAGGGATGAAAAATGATTTTGTGTAGAGCCAACTTGAGAGACGTACTCACAACTTCGTGCTGTTGCAAGGTGCTGAGAAAATGGGCATGGTCTAAGAGGATGAGTAGACTGAAGAGACTTGCAAAGACTGTTCAAAAGGCTTTCAGCAGATTAACATATTTGCAGCAGCAACAGCATTGCTGTGATAGACTGTAATGTTTCCAAAGGAGCCATTACAATCAATACTGCTAGCGATCCATAACTGAGAACTCTCTTAGTGGAATATGAGTGGCAATTTCCTTCTCTGCAAACACAGAGGGAGTATAATAAGAAAAGGACCTTCAGTTGTAGAGTTGTTCTTTCTTTTCTGACAGAGCAATATTTATCTTCTCCTCAGCATAAATGCTTATATAAGTATAATTAGATGGTGGGAACATCCCTACTGTTTATCCTATGAAGAGCAGAAGACACATGCCAGCCTTGATTCCATGACTGGAATTCTACCAGTCTCTAAATACAGCTGTGTAAGGATTCAGAAGGGTGCCAAAGTGCCAAAGGAGCTTTTGTGATGTTGAGGCCAATAATCTGTTTTAGTAACTCCTGAAGCATGAGTTTGCATATTGAGCCGTGGATGTTCCCAAGGAACTCTTAAGATACCATTGTTTAATATCCCTTGAACTTCGGACTGTCTGAAGAATTGCTCAGCACCCATTCAAAGAGCAGGGTAGACGTGAGGAAAACCATGCGTACCCTGTTCAGTGATGCTCAAGAACCCCCACAAATACCATTGGCATTTGACCCCTAAGGAAAGCATACCCAAATAAACAGATCTGTGGACTTGAATTTCATTTTAGACTGCGTTTGCATCTGGGTTATTGCTTTCACTCTGGATTTCTCGATTTCATAAAAATACCAATGAATTGCTGTGAGTGAAGAGAAGGAGGGCTAACCTGAATATACAGGGAAAAGGATGGGCTTAGTAAAAAGGCTTTGGAAAGAATGTGAGTATGTGCAGCTCATCCAAGTGATGACAGAACTGTTGTATGATAAATATCCAGGATTAGAGGTTTAACGTGAAGAAATTATTTAGTATTCAAAGAACTAGAGGTAAGAGTAATGGAAAGGATTTAAGACAAAAGGAGACTCCTCACATTGAACTAGTGGAATAACTACTGAAGGAAGGAAGTGGTAGAAATTCCCAGGTTTTTGATGTTGTAGAGGACAGCATGAATTAAAAATGTAGGCAATAAGAGCTGTGTTGTAGTCTTCAAGTTACTTTCAGTTATTATGCTAAGGACAAGGTGAATGATCCTGCAAGTCTGTACTGTGGAGATCTAGGGTACTGGAACAATTGGAATTGTTCTAGTGTAGGGCCGGATTTTCAAAATCACGAGGGATATCAAACACCTAATACTCATTGAAATCAAACTGGTGCCTTTGCACTCTCCCTAAAACTGTTCTTTGGTGCATTTAAATGTATTTTGGTGGTAGTTGGTTAAAACAAGCCTACAAGAGCAAGGAAATCAGGGTTTGGAAGCATTTCTAATTTTAACTCATGTAAGATTATTTAAAGAGTATCTGTATGATTATTATCATTTAAGATTATTGTAAATGTTTAAGATCTGTAGTTGATTCATCAGGACTAGCAGGCACATTAATAGAAGCACAGACTCCATTAGTACCTGATTTAAAAGAAAAAAATCTATCAGGAGAATCTGAACTCTGGTCTTTCCTGGGACCTCTGGCAATGCTAGCTTGAGTTTCCCGTATGTTTTCTGTCTGTCTACCATACTCATCACTGAGCTACGCTTGTGGCTTTTCTTGGTAACCCTTGTCTTTGATGCTCCCAACTCCAACCTTCTAACCTTTTCTTTTGCTGACATTAAACCAGATATCACATGAGTAGGCTTTTTTGAAAATTCCAGTAAAGATGGTGGCTTAGATGTCCCTCAGATGTGGTCCCTCTGCCACTTCCCTTTAGTTTTGCTGGTACCCAAGTTCTCTTTACAGTTCAGTTTCCTGCTTTCTCCTCCCATCTGCTGCTGTTTGCTCAGCCTGCTGCTGGAGACCTCTGGCTAGCAACAGAGTTGTTGGATGCATCTGGCATGCTTCAGATGTAATTTTTTTCCAGAGGTGACCTTCTGTCCCTTCCCTATAGAGCTGTTTTTGCTGTTGAGATGAAGGTTTGGCATTTGTGGAGCTCTCTAATTTGGTGACTGTTGACTGTTCTCTTCTGTTAGGAGTTAATCTTTCATGTATACCACTTCTTTATGGTCACCTGGGACATTAGGAAGTATCTCATGTTAATGCTTTCTTAAGCTCAGTGTTGTGTTGTATGAAAATATATAATCCCTAACAGCTAGAAGTTTACAGTTAGAAGTCTGGTAGGCTGAAGGCAATGAACCTAATCTGAGTAAAAAACAATTATACCCCAGAAAGTCAGAGCTGAACTAAAACTAGTATGGGAAACCTGAACCACTGCAAAGATGAAGAAGCAAATTCTTAATGGGGAAAAAAGCTAAACCCCTTGGAGTGGCCACAGATGGCTGGGGTTGGGTTAGGTGATGTCAAGGCATCCCTTCCAACCTAAATGATTTGTGAAACATGGGATGAAGATGGTAGGTCCTCAGAAGTGACACCCTGGCCACAGGGAAAAGACTTTTTGAAAGAAAATGACCAAGGAGAGACCATGGATAGCTTATACCATGGGTGGCTCTTGCGTAGTGAAAGCCCAGTGAGGGAGAGAGGGTGTTCTTAGATGATGTAGGAGTTTTGACACCCAGCAAGAGGTGCTCAGTGGGTGCTGGTCTTGTACAGTTTGTCATTGTATGTCCCAATTCCCCACTGGAATGAGACAAATTTGAGAAGCCTTAATTGCATTATATCTTTGGGGGAAGTTATCCACCCTGATCTACATCCAGTGTAATCCACTTGCTTGGTTTATTGTTGCCTTTAAATTTGGGCTTTATTGTTGTTTGTTGTTTAGGCTTTGTTTATCTTCACTAGGCTGCTTTTTCATTTGGAAAACGCTGACAGCACTGCTCCTTCCTCCTGCCCTCCCCTCAGTGTGACTTGCCTAACTTCTAAAATCCTGATCATGCTATACTGCTAGGGACTGGAAATAAATCCGATCTTCTAGCACTTATGTGTGTCGTGCCCTTATTACAGAAGCAGTAGGGCTGGAAGGCAATGCATTATTTTTCCCGTGCTCTGCAGGCTGTGTCCCAGTGTTAACAGCATTTCTTGGTGTGATATTTTTGTTTGTTATTAGGTCAGTTTGACACAAAGTGCTCATGTGACAGTATGCAGCCAAGCATAGCTAGGTGCATATGCCACGGATGGCAGCAGCAAGGAAAACAAGACAGGCTTGATTTTCTCCACAGGTTTCAAGGTGTTCTCAAAGCAGCTTCTAGAAAACTGCTTTGTGCCTAAAGCAGTGTGAGTGTCTTCATGCATATACACACATATATATTTATAATGACCTAGTAGCTGCAACCTTTGAAATCCGGCTGAACAGACAGAAATCCAACTCTGTGCTACCTTTTTGTCTTTCTTCAAGCATAATGGGTTTTATTGTGGTATTGACCATGAAAAGCCTCAACAACATCATTGTAAGTAACAGACCTTGATACTACCTGTGAGGGAGCGCATACAAAGCATCTTCAGAATCTAAAGAGGAGTTGAGAATAGTGTTGGAATATAAACTAGGGAAAACTTGTAATCCAGAAAGCTCTTGCATCATGTAATGGATAACCCGGAAGCTATAAATCACAAGAAAGCATTACAATAATAAATACCTGGGGCAGTGTGCACCATACAACACACATTTTAATTCCCTCGGAGTGGAATTTCTGTAACAAGAACAGAAGTAATTTTTTATCTTCATCACTCTGTTATCATATAATAGGTCCCCACTGAGCAACGCTGTCTCTCCTGGTACTAAGTGTGATGACACAGTTGCAGTGAAAGGGATGGTATTTCTTGTGGGCAACGTAGATGCCTTTGACAGTTTGGTAGGATTTATTTCAGTAGCAATGTTATGTGGTAGGATCCTTATTGCTCGTTAAGCAAACCACCAGTTTCAGCCTCCTGTGCTAAGAACAGACATCTAATCTGGAGCTATACCCACTTAAAGTTCAGATTTGTCTGCAGCTAGGTTTGTTATGCTTTCATTTGCAAAAGGCCTGAAAAAATGTCCAGATGCTGTCACTAGAGCCTTGATTTATTTTTGCCTCCTGCAGACAGAAGTCATGAAACCCTTGGTCACTTATGTGTTTTAATATCACATATTTCCAGAAAAGGGCGCGTGACTTGTGGCCGTGCAAATGGGTTGCTTTACCTCACAATAAATGTCGTCATCCTGGTGCAGACTCTTTCTTTGCCACAGGTACCACAGCCAAAGGGAGGATGAGAGATGTCCTAAATGCCTTAGCATTGTGCTCTGGCAAATGAAGTTTGAGACTGAAATTACTGTGATGCTTAGTGCTGATGGGGTGTTTACAGCAGTTTAAATCTGCCGTATCTATAGAAGTATAAATCTCTGCATCCCTTTCCCTGTGTGGTACAGATCTACTAACCAGGCAGAGGTGCTGTGTATGGCTGTTAGTGCTGTGGTGCTGAGACACCACCACTGAAAGGACATTTCTCTCATCTGCACGCCAGGTGGGGAATTGTGCTGGGCAGCTTCAGCATTAGAGGGCTTCACTGAAGCTTGTGTAGTGGGTGGCTGTGCTGGAAGGAAAGATCCACCTTCCCCTTTCCCCACAGTGTGGTCTGGTTCAGTATGTGTGTGCTGCAAAGAGTGATTTCACAGCCCTAGTCTCACGATAATCTCAGGCAGTTGACCTTGCTTTGGAAGAGCTTTAGTGGAGAGCACCTGAGCAACTCTTGTGTAGAGTCACAGGGAGGCTGTTTCATTGGGTTGGTCAGTAGCTGGGCTGTGAGAAAGTAAGCTTAGCATTACAGAAAGATTTGGTTTGATGTGGCTTTCCTTGGTTTCTAGAAGGCATACATAAGCTCAGATGCTTAACCCAACCACTGATATAATCACTCAAACCTGCATTGTGTCATCTCTTTTGCAGATTGCTTCTAGAGAGATTTCGCTGGTATTATTGTCAACTTACAGAGAATGCACAATATATCACAGCTGTAGTTGGCTCCAGACAGGTTTGGATTTGCAAACTCCTTCTTAAGGAGTCATCTATGTCAGTGCCAGCAGCTAGCAAAGCAGTTGAAGTCTTGCTACCACTCAGCTGCCTTAGCCTGTCGTATTGGGTGGAAGGTTTTCCCCCATTGAATATGTGACATTTTAATTTCATTTGCACAGTTGACAATTTTAGTGTTCCTGTGGCTTATAAAAAACTGAAGTTAGAAAAGCAAACAAGCTTAACTAATCAAGCAAAAATTCCCATGGGACTTTGACCATGGAAAAGAAAGCATTTTGAACAAAACCATGATTGCTTAATGCAAGTGCACAAACTATTCCAAATTACACATACAGAGCAGATCCTTAATAATGGTTTGGTTATTTCCCATCAGAAACGTTGCAGCTGTACTCAGGCACATTTGCCCAGGTTTTCAGTACCTTTTCCCCCACTTGTCCAACAGTGTATTTGCTTTCTCAGGTGTGCCAAAATGCCTTTAAGCACGAAACCACAGAACAGGATCTTTCGAGACCTCAGGAGATCATCTAGTCCAGCCTCCCCTGCTAGAGCAGGTTCACCTACACCAGGTCACACAGGAGCACACCCAGGCAGGTTTTGAATATCTCCAGAGAGGGGAGACCTTGCAGTCTCTGTGGGCAGCCTTTTCCAGAGCTTTGTCACCCCCAAAGTAAGGAAATCTATCCTGATGTTCTGGTGGAACTTCATGTGTTTCAGTTTGTGCTCTTGTCCTGTCACTGGGCACAACTGAGAAGAGGTTTTCTCCAGCTTCTTGACAGAAGTCTTCTAGATATTTACAAGCATTGATAAGATCTCCCCCGTTTTCTCTTTCCAGGCTAAACAGGATCCTCAGCCTTTCATAGAATCATAGAATCATTAGGGATTGGAAGGGACCTCAAAAGACCATCTAGTCCAATCCCCCTGACACAGCAGGATCACCTAGACCAAGTCACACAGGAACACATCCAGGCGGGTCTTGAACATCTCCAGTGAAGGAGACTCCACAACCTCCCTCATAAGAGCAATACCATAGTCCATAGACAACTTTGTAGCTTGTAGGTGAGTCAGAGTTTTGGCCAGTACTGATAAGATTGGCATTTTTTGAGAATATAAGTAGGAACCATCAATGTAATGGGGGGGGAAAAGATATGTGTGCTCAGAAACAGGTCTCTCTTTTCTGGAGGAAATGGGGCTGAAGGGAGACCTTATAACTTTCTACAACTATGTGAAAGGAGGTTGTAGTGAGATGGGGATTGCTCTGTTCAATTTTAGTGACAAGTGATAGGACAAGAGCAAATGGCCTCAAGTTGCACCAAAGGAAGTTTTTTGGATATTAGGAAAGTTTTCTTTACTGAAAGGGTTAGTGTCGCAGTTGGGGTGGACGTGCGACACAGAGTCAAGACCAATGTGCAAGCAGCCAAAGAAGAGACTTTATTAGTGCAGCCAGTTCCCTTTCATGCCCTTTCTGCACAGGTGTCCTTATCTTATTGGTACAGCACATACATAAACTAGTCGCCGTTGGCGTTTCAGCTTCATACACCCCTTGCTCATCTCTTACCAAGTTTCTCCCAGCACAGTCAGTTATTTTCATTCTTCAGATATCTCTGACTCCTTGTTCTCACGGATACACTTTAATCTGTCCAAGGTTAAAGTCTTCTGCTTCCGGCAAAGGGTCTTTGGACTCGCCATAGCCCCCCCACAGGTTAGCAGGTGTTTGAATGGGTTGCCCAGATCAGTGATAGTCTCCCTGTCTAGAGGTATTTAAGAGTAATGTAGACATATAACTTGTGAATATGGTTTAGTTGAGGACTTGACAGTGTTGGGTTAATGGTTGGGCTGGATGATCTTGAAGGTCTTTTCCAACCCAGGCGATTGTGTGATTCTTCTAGTCTCCTCTTTGTAACTTGTGGGGCTTTGCATATGGTTTGAGCTGGAGGATGGAAAGCCCTTACTGGACATAGTAAAGCTCTAGTTGACATTCAGAGTAGAGAAAGCTACAAATCAAAGGCAACTGGAACCTCCCCAAATGCTGAAAGAACAAACTGTGACATTTCCCCTCCTTGTTTTTATTTGATTTAATAATTTGGCTTCAAGTCAGTTTTTGCTTTGACTGTTTAATTTCAGCTGAAGTGCATTTTACCCTCCTCTTTTTCTCCTTCCCATCCATTGCAGATCTTTCTGCACACCCTTGCTAAGCCTGGAAATAAGAAGGAAGGCTCACAGAGTTGGTGGTCACTGTTGCAGTGTCCAAACTTCAAGGGCAATTGGCAGGGTATCCCCACTAAACAGTCTGTAGCATATCCCAAGTTCCTGGTCATTCAACATCGGAGATTTAAGAGAGTCCTCCTCAGTTTGTGGGGCTTTTTTTCTGGTGAGACTGGGTTGCACCCTGTTTATAAAGAGCACATGGGTGCATAGAGTCTAGATGTACCTGGTTGGATGCTGATGTATGATTTGATTGTAGTCTCAGCACTCAGCCTGCCTTGGGAAATGGGCAATGCTCTTGGATCCTGCAGGTAATACAGACCCTTTGGGAGTGACTGCCGTGGGAGTCTTACAGGGTTAGTGTTTACCCTATATCCTGTAGTCTTTTAAATCAGAAATGGAACTGCAACACTTCCCTTCAGACTCCCATAGACCTCCTTCCTACAGCCTTCATGAAATCAAGTGACATTCTTGTGGGTTTGGAACACTGTAGCTCCTCCTACTTTGTTATTATTTATAAAACGACTGGGAAGCTATGAAAAGGGAGAGTGAACAGGAAAAGTAGCTCAAACTGTTTTATCAGCAGTATCTTATGTATCAGCTCAAATTGAGTCAGGTGTATATATATATTTAGTTTTTTTTGAAAAGGCAAAACAATCAATCTTCCCACTGAAGTATCTAAAGCATGACATGTCTAGTAAGGTTTTGTTCTAATAAAGGTTGGTTTACTTTTCTCTATTTTCAGTTTTCACTGTAGGACTAAACTCCTGAATTTGAATGCACCGTGCTCCACTCGAAAACCCAGTGCACCTTTCAACCTTGTAGAGAGTCTCCCTTTGGATGGGCTTTGCATGTTCCTGTTTGCTGGGAGCAGCCTAGCTGACAGTGGCTACTTACATGGAAGCACAATAGAAAGTAAACAGTCTGAGGTACTGTTGTCCTTTGCAGGCTGTGTGAAATCCCTACCTAGGAAAAAGAGTGGCCAAACATTTCAGTATAGTGGAGTGAATATATGCTTTTGACACTGATCTCAACTAGTGCAGGAAAATGAAACAAAATTGAGCTAGCCTCTGATATTTCTCAGACTCTTTTTATCCTAAAGCCTTTTTCTCACAAACCACTAGAATTTAATTTGGGTAGTTCAGCAGACCTACGGTCAGACGCAGAATTGATTTATAGGTGCTGCTATTAAAAGCTGATTATGTGCACACAAGACAAACTGTGGAGCTCAATTAATTAGAATTCTTCCTTCAAAGACTTTCTGCAGGAGTTTAGTTTATAATTCAGTTCATATTCTACATTTAACTTTAGATCCACTTCAGAAACTCAAGAGCACACCTTCTCCTAAGACAAGCTTAGGAACCCACCAAATTCCGTTTAATAAATAATTGCTTTTATTGTGGACTGGAAAACATCTGTAATGAATGGCTTGGACCACTCTGTGATTTAGTACCCTCTGGTGTTATGTATGGATGTTTTCCTGCATACCTCCAGTAACTTACTAATGGTTATTTCCAATCCTTTTTCGTTTTGTGGGCTCACCCTCAAGGTAATGAAGTTTTTCTGGGTGTTCAGATGGAACTGCCTGTTCCACTTCGTACCCATTGTCCCTTGTTCCATTGCTGGGCACTGCAGGGAAGAGTTTAGCTCCATCTTCCTTTGCATATATATGAGCATTGATATGATTCTCTTTCAGTCTTTTCTAGGCTTTATCAAGCACCTCATCCTTTCCTCGTAAGATAGATGTTCCAATCCCCTAATCATTTTCATAGCCCTCTGAACTGGGGAGGGCTCTGGATACAGTACTGGACATTGTATTTCATGTGTGGCCTCACCAGGGTAAAGGGTTATGCTCTTCTTAATGCACACCAGCATGCCCTTGGCCCTCTTGGCCACAAAGACACATTGCTGGTTTATGGGGTTGTTCCTCTGCAGGTACACAGCCATATACTTTCTTTTGTTGAACTTCATTAGGTTCCTTCAACCAGCTCTTCAGGTTGTGCTGAATGGCAGCACAGCCTTTCAGTGTCTCCAACACTCCTCCTAGTTTTGCATCATCAGCAAACTTGCTAAGAGAAGACTCTCTCTCTTCATCAACGCTATTAAAGAATATGTTGAGTAGGACTGGACCCAGTGTTGATCCTTGGGGAACACCACTGGCTTACAGGCCTACAGCTAAACTCCGTATCACTGGTCACAACACTTTGAGCTCTACTGTGCAGAGAGTTATCAGTGCATCTCACTGTCCAGTCATCCAACCCACACTTCCTAGGCATCTGAAAGAGAGTGTTATGCAATACAGTGTCAAAAGCCTTGCTGAAGTTGAGGTAGACGACATCCACTGCCCTACCCTCATCTATCCATCCAGTCATGCCATCATAGAAGGCTATCAGGTGTATGTTTGATCCAGATTGATTGATATATTTGCATTCATGTAGTTATCTTCATGAGTAGAAGGCTGGTGGCAGACCAAAATGTAAACCAACTCTTTCTTTTAGACTGGTGGAAGTGCCTTTGCAGCTGTGGAGTGAGTCCTGTTGAAAGGACTCATAAGCGTAACTGACAATATCTGCTCTTGACACCTGCAGGAAACACTTGTGTGGCTTTAGTGTTTGCTGCAAAGCTCTGAGTGCAGATTGTCTCTGAGAGTAGAGAACGTGTCCTGGTTGTGAGGACTGTTGCAAGTACAAGGTAGAGTTAGCCACTAAGTTTGTCATCTGAAGGAACAAGCACCTGCAGGTCTTGTAGACGGTGGTTTTCTTTGCCAGGTCTTTGGGTTGTTCTGCTACGTTAGATTTTAAAAGGCTTGGTTTTCTATGGTGAAGCAGATGAAGGCTGACCACCACCTACTATTAGTCAGTGTCCTTGCCAACAGTTATCATTGCCAAGCAGAGTATGAATTATTTCTCCCTTCCTCCAATGTCCTTCCCCTAGTTTGGTGTGTTGATTTCAGTAGTTTTGCTAATTGACCTGTTAAACAAGCTCCATGAGTTACCAAATGAACATTATTCCTTCTAAAGGCTTTTCCATGCTGTAGTGTTTGACTTGAGCAAAAAGTCATCCTTTGAGTTGGGTTTTTTGTTTCTTTTATTGTCATTTTGCACTTCATTCTTCTACATATTAAAGACGGAGTGTTGACACTGTGGGTTCATGAGTTGCCTTGTTGTGGTCCAACCAAACACACAGAGTATTCTAGGAAAGGAAACCCAATATATATGGGTATCATGCCTAGAGGCAAATTTCTCATTCAAACTAACAGTTCACTCCTCATCTTTTGCACCCTGATATAAAAAGAGCCTTTATTTTTTGTGTGTTAGAAATGTTAACAGCATGAAGTTTTGATGTTACTGTTGAGAAACCACAAATTATTATCAGAGATACACCAGTTTGATTTTCCGAACGATTACACAAGTCCAGTTCCAGTAAAGTATTTTCCTTGGGTCTAAAATGATTACTAGAAGCCAAATGTCAAGAGCAAGCCTGAATAAGGATTTATTGAGCACAGCTGGTGATCTGTCAAGCAGCTACTGCTGATGTTCAAAGGCAGTTGGAATGAGAGATTTGCTCTGTTGTGTTAGTGTAAGGAACTGATCTAATGGATCGAGGACCTGTCGGAGGTGGTGTTTGCCCTGAGCAGAGGATGCTGTGCCATTACTACCCAGTAGTAATTCAGAAGGCTCTGTAGTTCTTTGGTACAGCAAGTATAAACTGACTTATTTGAAATACCAAAATGGAACGATGTGTTTTGGCAATTTGATACCCTAGCAGTTAATGTGGTAGTAATCTTAATATATAGGCTTCCAACATGGTCTGTCTAATCAGGAGTTATTACTTTTGTCTGTATTTGAGAAGATACTCAAAGGCCATGATCACAGAATCAAAGAATTGTCAGAGCAGGAAAGGACCTTAGGAGATCATCAAGTCCAACCCCCCTGCCAAAGCAGGACTGCCTAAAGCACAGGACTACATCCAGGTGGGATTTTAATATCTCCAGAGAAGAAGACTCCACAGCCTCTCTGGGCAGGCTGTACCAGGGCTTTGTGACTTGCACTGTGAAGAAGCTTTTCTTCATTTCTAAATGAAATTTCTTGTCTCCCAGCTTGTGCCCGTTGCTCCTTGTCCTGTCACTGGGCACAGCTGAAACCAGTCTGCCACCATCCTCCCTGCAGCCATCCTTCAGGTATCTGTAGGTATGGATCAGACCTCCTCTCATTCTGCTCTTCTCAAGGCTAAACTGTTCCAGCTCTCTCAACCTTTCCTCATAAGAGAGATGTTCCAGGCCCTTCTGTCATCTTTGTTGTCTTCTGTTGGACTCTTTCTAATAGTTCCCTGACTCCAGTTGTAGAGACCAGAACTGTAGACAGCACTCCAGATGCGGCTTCACCAGGGGAGAGTGGAGGGGGAGGATGACCTCTCTAGAACTACTGATGAATGATTATAGATGAAAGGATGGAAACTCTCATACAACCTAGTGATTGGGTAGTGATTCATAACATAGACCTCGAAAAAAGAGTCCTCTCTCTTGCATGCACAGAAGCAGCTTTTTGGTTCCCCCACCTGTCAGAGCAGGAATCATGACTGGGAGGGCTCTGGAAAGCTCCATGTGATGGTGAGGATTTTTTCTTTGCTAAAAAAGGCAAGAAGGAGGACCCAGGCAACTACAGACCAGTCAGCCTCACCTCCATCCCTGGAAAGGTGATAGAGCAACTCATTCTGGAGGCCACCTCTAAATGCATGGAAGAAAATAAGGTTATCAGGAGTAGCCAACATGGATTTACCAAGGGGAAGTATTGCTTGACTAATCTGATAGTCTTCTGCAAAGCCATGGCCAAATGAAGAAGGGAGAACAGTGGATGTCATATACCTTGACTTCAGTAAGAGTTTGGATGCTGTTTCTCATGACATTCTCATAGGAAAACTCAAGAAATGTGCTGTGGATGATTTGTCTGTGAGGTAGATTGAAAACTGGCTCAAGAGTTCAGAGGGTTGTGGTCAGTGATGCAGGGTCAAGTTGGAGACTGGTGGCCAGTGGTGTTCCCCTTGGATCAGTACTGGGTCCAGTTTTGTTCAATATCTTCATAAATGAGCTAGACGAAGGGACAGAGTCGACCCTCAGCGAGTTTGCTGATTATACAAAACTGGGAGGGGTAGCTGCTACTGCAGAAGGCAGTGAGTTCTGGAGAGCTGGGCTAAGACAAACCTCATGAAGTTCAATAAGGACAAGTGCAGAGTCCTACAACTGGAGAAGCGTAACACCAAGGACCAGTACAGGTTAGAGGTTGTCCTCTACTGGAAAGCAGTACCATGGAGAAAGACCTTGGAATCCTAGTGGACAGTGAGTTATCCATGAGACAGCAATACACCCTTGAGGCTAAGAAGGCCAATAGTTTTCTTAAGAAATTAAGATACATTTAGAAAACTGTGTCCAGCAGATCTAGGGAGGTTTTCCTCCCCCTCTACTCTGCCCTGGTAAGACCACACCTGGAATATTATATCCAGTTTTGGGGTCCCCAATTCAGAAGAGACAAGGATCTACTAGAGACTGTCCAGTGGAGGGCTATGAGGATGACTAAGGTACTTGAGCATCTCACCTACGAAGAAAGACTGAGACAACTGGAGCTGTTTAGTCTTGAGAAGACTCAGAGAGTATCTTATTAATGTCTATAAATATCTGAGGGGTGGAGGTCAACTGGAAGAGTCCAGTCTCTTCTACCCTACAAGGAATAATGGATATAAAGTTGAACATAGAAAGTTCCTCCTCAACATGAGAAGAAGCTTCTTTACTATGAGGGTGACACTGCAACAGGCTGCCCAGAGAGGTTGTGGAGTCTCCTTCTACGGACACTTTCAAAACTCTCCCAGATGCAGTCCTGTGTGACCTGTCCTAGGTGATCCTGCTTTGGCAGAGGAGTTGAACTAGATGATCTCTAGACGTCCCTTCCAACTCCTATCATTCTATGAGTCTAAAACACAGGCTGCCTGTAGAACAACGTTTGCGTCCTAGTAGCTCCACTTAGAACAAAAGTGTATCTGTTGGGGCAAAGATAATGACTTATATGTGATTGGAGCTGGCCTTGTGTAATGGTAGGGGCATTATGCATGTATTTTCTTTCATCAGTTGCTAATGAGGGTATCATAGGAGTTTGCTAGGAATTATTGCTTTCTAACTGAAAAGTTGTGCATTCTATTTTTGTTAAATAACTCTCTGTGGACTATTTTCCACTTCCAGCATAGAGTATTTATGATTTTCAGTGGTAGGGCATGATAGCAATTAAAGCTAGGAGCGATGTAAGCCAGAGGGTAACTGGGACAGTGGTGTACCCCAGCATCTTCCAGGGTTCAGAGCTGCACCAGAAAAATCTGGATTCTTGGGAAAAGGTAGTTCTTTATCAGAGTTTCTTATCTTCTTTCTTACTATCATTGCATTGTCTTGAGCAAAACCTGAGGTCAATCTATTGCAGACGATGGGAGCAGAACAAGAACAGCCAGGGAATTATCTTGCAATTCTATTTCATGCAGTTCTATCATAATTTTATCATTTTTGTCTTGCTTGGCTTTTCCCATGAAATTTGCTTTCAGTTTGTATAGCTCCTGTCTTTTCCTGCGACTGTATGGAACCGTAAGTATTGTGTGTCCAACTTCAGTGGACATCCATGGAATTTGATAGTATCTGTTCAGTGCCTTCGTGCCTCTGTAGAGTCCTGTGTGCTCATTCACAAAATCTGAGTGAGATTGAGGTTGCCTGACACAGAAGCTCTTTGATGAAAGAATCATAGAATCACTAGGGATTGGAAGGGACCTCGAAAGATCATCCAGTCCAATCCCCCTGACACAGCAGGGTCACCCAGACCAAGTCATAGTCAGTCTGGGTTAGAAGGGACCACAGGATCATGCAGTTCCAACTCCCCCACCATGGGCAGGGACACCCCACCCTAGATCAGGCTGGCCAGAGCCTCATCCAGCCTGGCCTTAAACACCTCCAAGGATGGGGCCTCCACCACCCTCCTGGGCAACCCATTCCAGGCTCTCACCACTCTCACAGTGAAGAACTGTGCAGCTTCTTCACTATCATGGTAATGTGGACATGTGCTTGCTTAGCCCTGTCAGCGAGCTGAGAGATGATGATTGTGAAAAGCATCTTCATGGTCCTTTCTCTCTGCCCTCTCCTCCTGGCAAATCCTGCAATGTTTGAAGTGAGAGGGAGTCATCCTGAATTAACATAGCTGGAAAAGCATGGGGAAAGCATGGTGTATTTACTCTATAGGCTTGGCTTTTATAATCTTATAGTCTACTAAAGTCAAAGTGAAATATCTCCACCAAGACAGTTTCATAAGAAATATAAAAGGTTGTTGGAGAAAGAATGTTCTAAATAAAGTAACAACAATTATTAGGATGTAAGCAAGAAGGCTTGCCCCATTCCAGTTGTCTCAGCTGGTGGTAGGTTTTGTTCTCCCACTTCTATTTAAAGCTGCACAGACTGATGCTCTTGAGACTGCAAGCCCTTCAGGCAGGGAAGCTCTGCCCCTCAGGGCAGGCACTTTTCACTAGTCAAACAAGCAAACAGAGTTTAATGATACCTTGTCAGATCTTCTGTCCATAATCAAAAGGAGGTTTCAATGTGAACATGTAAAGTGGGACCACCTTTCAGTATAAGCATGCATGTGTTTGTGGGCCCCCAACCATGCTTGGTGAGTGTTCTAACGATAACAAACATGCAGTAGGAAAGGGTGTTGGGTGGGTTTTCTAAACTGAGAAACCCAGCTCCTCCATAATGCAAACAGAGCTGGAAGATGTCCTTTGTATACTGGAATTGGATTCTATAGGCTTTTAAGTGGGTTCCATACCTGCATTTTCCTGTGTTTTCCTGTGTTCTTCTGTATTTTGGTAGAAAACTGCAGTGTCTGAGGGTCCTGTCACCTTGATTAGAGAATATGTTCCTCCTGTGGCCTTCATCTGCTTTGTCTCTTGAGAGTAGATTGTTTATATTGCTAGAAATTGTTAATGCAGTTAAACTGTCTTCCAGCATGCAAACCTATGTCATTCCACTCTGTTAGTGTCCCTTGGCTAAAAGTGAACGCTTTGATGTGATTGTGTTTGAGTTGCCTCATGATTTATTAACAAGTCCATTAAAATATCATGGATGTCATCTACAGTGAGGGAGTTATGCAATCCACAGTAGAAAAGACATGGTGTTTACAGAAAAAGCTTTAAATGATTTTCACTATTTTTCCCCCTTCCCTTTCTTTTTTACTCTTTTTTGGGTGTAAAGATGAATCAAAGTGAGCCTGGTGTGACACTGTGCAGGAGCTTGAATAGGACTTTGCCATTACATGTGTTGTTATATTTCTTAAACACATGTTAAAAATTATTCCTGGTCCATAAACCACAATAACCTGTTTGCTGTCAATGCTGAGTTGCATCTTCATAGGTGCAGCTTAAAGAACAGACCTGCCTTTAAGAACAGAAGGGTAAGCTGACTTGAAGCTCAGCTCCAGCACTGTTTCTATTGCAATTAGCTCTCTGCTGCTGTTGCTGTCCCTGAATTAGTGTCCCTTAGTTAATGCAGGATGACCAAATTGGAATGACAAGAAGGTTGTGAATTGATTTAGTCCTTCCACAGCTGATTACATGTTTTAATGAATTGATTTTGTGCATTAAAAATGTATATTAATTTTTTCCTAGTATAATGTGTCATGGAAAACCTTGGAAATTGCTTTTCTAGCATTTGACATCTTATTTTGTTAATTGTCTCTCTAGGAGGCCCTAAGGTTGAGTCTTTTTATTTTCTATGCATGTTCTATGCAAATTCAGCAGAAACACTGCTTTATTCTTGGTTGTGTGTGGGTTTTTACAAAGCAAAGTCTTTATTGTGTGTGTCTGCGATTCCTCTAATAAATGTTTGTGGCATCCTGCACTAGAAGCTGCAGCAGCATACTGCACAACTGGAGCATGTAGTGATCAATTAGCCACAATATATTTTGAAAGATGGTGAGTTTTTTATGTTAACCATAACCATTGCTTAAAGCTGAGCACATTTTCCCTGAAGAGCTGCATCTCACTTTAAAAAAAGTATTTAATTTTAATGAATTGTGCATAGCTATTAGGCATAACATTTTTGTGGGAGTTATTAGAAAGTTGCTCGGGTTGTGCTTCACAGCTTAGGCTCATACCTGGTGTTGTCACTCTGTGCTTCACTGCTAGCAAGTCCATGTTTTGGATGAGATACTAAAGGTACCATCTGGCTGTCCATGGAGAAATCAAAAGAGTTATGACCTTGTCTTAAAGACATCCCAACTCCCCCCGCCCCAGCAAACATGTTCTTTTCATTAAAATGCCTCCCTTTACATGTAAAACTGGTGTTTAAACTACTTTGCTCTCTGCTTTCACCTGTCTGTTCAGTTGTGCCCCTCCGAAGTAGAGGTTTATTTTGAAATCTCTTTGAGTTGAGGAAGTAAAGTAAAACAAGGTTTGATCCTGAGTGGTTTTTCTGTTATGTTTATTTTTAGACACTTCAAGAAATGTCAAGGCATCTCCAGAAACAGCTGAAATATTTTTTCAGAAGTTAAGAAATAAATGTGAATTCACGATCCTGGTGACCCTAAAACAAGCCCGTTTGAATTCAGGGGTTATTCTCTCTATTCATCATTTAGATCACAGGTAAGCAATGCATGCTAGTTACTGAAAGTGAATGTGTTTAAGGTCAAAAATTAAACATAAATCAGAATAAGACTTTTGTACAGTAGTTCATTTGCAAATATTTGCAGTGTTTGGGTACTTGTGTTGTACAGATGCATAAAAATTCACAAGTCCAAATCATCCAAGGGAAAGTGGAGCAACTCTTTTGCCACCAAGAGCATGAAAAGCCAGTTCTCCACCACTTTTCAAACTGTAAGGACCAGATGCTCAGCTGGTGTAAAACCATCATGTCAATATAGCTACGGTGATTCACAAAGCCTGGCCCAGTATGTCCACCCATTCACCAGCTGGTTTTTTACACTGCCAGTAGTTTGAAAAAACAACAACCCAAATCCTCCAGTGAGGAGCTTACACCTCCCATGAGTGGCAGCACATTGTTGTCCACCTTAAGAAGAACCTAATGTGCATGACAAAGGGATGATCAAAGGGAAAGAATAACAACCTCTAGAGGAGTAAGGTATTCATTATATATCTTCTAGTAATAGCCATTAAAAATAACCTTCCCATGATTTTGGGACAGAATAAAAAGTTTCAAAATGTGTGCTTGCCAAGCAGTCATTGGGGCAAACAGCAGGTGATCTCTGTTTCATGTGATCTGGATGGTGGGAATTAGCTATTCAAAGTATTGTTTGAATTAGCTGCAGAGCTAGGCAAAGAGGTGGCCAGTGTGAAGCTGTTCTTTTGGAAAAGAGAATAGTTGTAGCCTTTCTGAAAGGAGGAGATGTTTGCTGGAAAACTGTTCCTGGCCTCAGGAATGGCAGGAAGGATACATGCTTTAGAAGATGAAAAAGATGTGTAGGGTATAACTGAACAAAAGTTGGCCATCTTGAAGAGTGTCCAACTGGGGGAACACACTGCCACGTAATAAAGAGTGATGAAAGTATAAAAACTACTGTGCAGTAAACTTTCATTGGTGTGCTGCAGAAGAATTTGAGATACTGTTTGGGAAAACCATTAATTGCTGAAGTGTGTAAACCTGGCCAAGTAGACCTGCTGTTGGTTTTATGTGAACAGTAATGCATGAAATTGAATATATCTGGTCTTGGTAAAGAAAAGGAAATGTTAGAGCAGTGCCTGGCATCCAGGCTGCATGGCTGTACAAACACAGTGCTGCTTATGTCACTTGAATCTGTATTATCCCTGACATCTTCTTATACTCCTGTAAGATATGATTGTAAACAGGACTCTGAAAAACCCAATTTTTTTAATATTGGAGTATTTTTACGTATGGGTGATTAGATTTCTAACAATATATTGATAACATTGAATCATTAGGAATTGAAGGGACCTTGAAAGATCATTCATACATAAGAAATTTCTATCATACCTTAAGTATTTGAGGGGTTTGTCGTGACGTTTTCACCATCTTCTGTGTGTCTGCACATCAGAATCCAGCCTGCAAGGGCAAGCAGTTGTTAAGGCTTCTAGCTGAAATCAGAAGGTCTGTGTTATGTGTGTGGGTGTTTTAATGGTGGGTGCACAACTTAGTGGCATTGTGATCATTCTTGAGGCCACCAAGACTGATCTAGGCCCTTTTTCTAACCCAGGACAAAAAGAAATGTGAAGAATTTGTTTCAAAAATGTTAAGTCTAATCTGAACCTATTAGAGTTAGGGAGGATCTTTGTTGTCTTTGGCAGGTGTGAAACAGTCTCAAAAAGGTATGGTCAGAAGGAAGTTGTGGCTATTAAATTAGACATGCCTTTAAGCTTTAATAAACACGTTCTAGTCTATTCCGTGCTAGGATGTACAGAAATATATCCGTGTGCTACAGCAGTGTTTGTTTAATTTAGTTGTGCTAAAATGAGGGCTGGCTTAGGTGTGGATAATGCTGAAATTAGGCCAGCATCTCTGAGTCTCCTATGGTTTTAATTTTCTTTTTTGATGAATGACAATAAAGAGACTGTCGATGTTAAAAGGAAGCATTTGGATTTGTTACTTTAAATAACTGCTTCTTCAGTACTGGATTTCCATCTCTGACTTTGCCCACTTCTGACCAGGGACTTGTCAGTAACAGTCCTTTAGTTCTTAGAGAACTTACGTGTATTCTTAGAGTGCACAAGAAGTTGTGTGCTCTCTGCACAACCGTCATCATGGTTGGTAGGAGAAGTAGCAATGCCAGACCTGACTACTCTTTTGCAGCAGCTTAAGCCATGTGCAACTCCCCTGAGCTACATTCTTCATATATCCTCTGGCTATCTTCTTATTTTACAAAAGTTGGTACTACCTTTTACCTACTGGAGAGGAGCAGAATGGTGGTCAGGAAGGCTGATGGTAACTGAAGAGTGCAACCAGTTATCACACAAGTAACTCTTCATTTTATTTTCTTGTTCTATTTTACAGAGGTGTAATAAGACCTAATGTTACTGTGGTAAAAGTGTTCCTAGGGTACAAGAAAATAAACAGTGGTAAAAGGTATATTCATTTTTCAGTGGCTTGGGAAACATTTTATGCTCCTTTGAAAATAAATCAGAGTATAAACTCATCCTCTCTTTGCATGGGTCCAGGGACTTTAGTGCAAAGAGATGAATTTACAACAATAGAGAACATTTCATAAATTGCAGTTACCTTTTTTATTTTATAATTTTCTTTAAAGCTGTATGCTTCAAATAGTTTACATGATTCTGAGTTGTCTTCATTTTCTGTTCTTGTTTTTGTGGCTCTCTTTAGAGGAACATCAAAAATGAATATCTCTACTGAGATACAGTCATGCAACTACTTAAGGCTTTGAGTCTTAAGAAGTTGACAGGAATGCTGTCCCAAAGTTTTCCTCTAAGGTCTTGTGGTGAGTGCTGTCCCTGGGCCATCAGATATTTGCAAAAGTTCTTCGTGTAAATCTGAGGTTTGGGCATTTGCTGAGGCTGGACCGTTGCTGCCACTACAAGAAGTGTTTCCTGTAAGGATGTCCTGCAGCTATAGTAGTCTTTTTCTGCTCTATTAAATGCTTTTGTTTTTCTTTACTGAGTTGAGTATCAAAGCTGTCTTAATATTTCATAATGATTATGATTTTCTCCAGCATTTAATATTTTCTAATCACAGAATCACTCAGATTGGAAAGAACCCTTGGGATCATTAAGTCCAACTGTCTAGCCTGCCTTCCAAGTTCACCCCTAAACGATATCCCTCAACACCTCATCCAAACGATCTTTAAACACATCCAGGGATGGCAAATCAACCACCTTTTAAACAGTTCTTAAAAAGTCAGACAGTCTGAAATGATACCTATAACTATCCCTTTCTAATTTGCTCACATTCTTCCAAAGACCTGACTTTAACCCTCGTGGACCAGAGCAGCCAAAGCGTTCAGGCAGTGCTAGATTTGGATGCACCTTGGAGGTGATCATTTCAAGCAAATTCTTGTGGTGTCAGGAAATCCAAACAAATCATTCAGATGAGGTTCAGGCAGCTGAATGCATCTTTCTGGTCAGATTTATGTATGACAGATATAGACAGAAAGACAGAAGGTACAAACGCTTTCTTCATCACCTTGACTACAGAAAGCCCTGGCTAAAATGCATTGTGCATCACAGTAACAAGGCAAGTATGTTGAATGAAGTTAATGAAGAGATGCCTTGAGTCAGACTGGAACTACTGTTAAACAGATTGCTCGTGTGTACTCTCAGCCTAAAGTTTAAACTCTGTGTTCTGTCCTACTCATTTCACTTCTGAATTTGTCTCATCTTCTTGGTGGGAGAATCAGCAGACAGATGATTTTAACATGTATTACAACACTGTCACATTAGGTCTCACTGTTCTATCATTTATTTTTGTTTTACTACATCTCTCTACTGTGGTGTCAGTTAAACATCTTCCTTCCTTCATGGTTAGATGGCTTTATGCAATGAGTGCTACATCCACGTCTCTTATGATACTGTGTGTTAGGGCCCTTAAGGATTAAATCGCTGGGTTGTGGTTTAACCATTCTATCATAGAATCATAGAATCATTACAGATTGGAAGGGACCTTGAAAGATCATCTAGTCCAATCCCCCTGCAACAGCAGGATCACCCAGACCAAGTCACACAGGAACACATCCAGGTGGGTCTTGAACATCTCCAGTGAAGGAGACTCCACAACCCCCCATGGGCAGCCTGTTCCAGTGCTCCGTCACCCTCACTGTGAAGAAGTCCCTTCTCAGGTTGATGTGGAACCTTCTGTGTTCCAGCTGACACCCACTGCCCCTTGTCCTATCACTACATGACTTCCTTTGGTTAATGCTTTCTAGATCCTGAAACAGAGCACCAAAGCCAATAAATATTATGGATGGGCACTCCCTGCGCTTAATTCCGTATCTCTACTAATTGATTCCATTTCTACCTTACTTAGCATTTGTTTCCACAGCAGCCAGTGTCTTCTAATTTTCTCCTGTCAGATGGGCTGCACAGCAGTTTCAGCCCTCTTTCGACGTATTTTCTCTCACTGATTTAGGTGTACGAGGAGCCGAGTTGCCAGGGGTGAACTCCTGATGCATGACTTTTGTTCTGTCATTTGACCAGTGTATTAAAATAGAGGTGGAACTGTATGTTCTTTGCTTTTGATGAATGAATGACTGTATTTCTGGACTGCAGTCTCCTCTCTGACACCATCAAGCCTGCTGCAAACACGTTGCACTGAGAAAAACTTTAAATAGTTACCTCTCCAGCCAACATAGTAAGTTTGGTTGTGTTTGAGAGAATGCTTTTCCCCCTCCCCATCAGTAACTTGTGGAACAGACATTATGTAAGAATTGCATGAGAGTCTTTCTTAAAGCTGTACATGGTCTGTTTACTGTTCACTTTCGTGCCAACTGAAGAAGTAGCTTATATCTTTTTTTTAAACCACTCCATGCTGTTCTTTGCTGGAAGAGTAGAGGGCTGTAATGTTCTGTATTTATGGCTTTTTGGTAGTAAGTCTTAGTTGCTGTTTCTTACTGGCCTGATAATAATTATGAAGCCTCTTAAATTTGATCACAACAATCTTTTGACTACTTCTAGCAATCAAAAAACTCATCTTCTGCCAGTTATCTTTTCTTTTGATGCAGTTTGCATGTTTCATCACAGATATCAAGAAAATGTTATTTTCTTTCGTTCATTCATTGATTTTCTAGTGCATGAGAAGATTCTGTGGGACAAAGTACTCTCTGTGTAGACACTGACAGGTTGGCTGGGCTCTTTTCTCAATCCCAAAGAGGAACAGTTCACTGTTTTCATTGGTTTAGGAAATTAACTTCTACCACAAGTGTGTGGTTGTGTGGAAATATGTGTTAAACATCCCTGCTCTCCAGCGTGTCTGCTGCACCGCACAGCTTGGTGTCATCAGCAAACTTGCTGAGGGTGCACTCAGTGCCTCTGTCCGTGTCACCGACAAAGATGTTGAACAAGACTGGTCCCAGGACTGATCCCTGAGGGACTCCGCTTGTCACTGGCCTCCACTTGGACATGGACTCATTGACAGCCACTCTTTGGGTGCAGTCATCAAACCAGTTCTCTACCCATCTAGTGGTCTACCCATCAAAGCCATGTTCCACCAGCGTGGAGACCAGAATATGGTGCGGGCCAGTGTCAAAGGCTTTGCTCAGGTCCAGGTAAACGACATCAGTTGCCCGCCCCTCATCCATTAATGTTGGGACCAGGTCACAACAATGTTGTGACCTGTTCATGAGACAACTATGCAGACACCAATATCAGTGAGGAAGGGGGAGCAGCCACGCTGGAGCTGCCATTCCCCTTTGGCCCATGATGAGAAGGCAGGCTGAGCCCATGTAGCTCTCAGAGATTGTTGGTGGAACAGAATCCCACCTGTGGCTCCCACACTGGAGCAGCCACTCTGCCCAGAGAAGGCTGCGATTCTGAGGAAAGCCCACACTGGAGCAGTCTGTCACTGGGAGGACTGGAGGCTGTGGAAGGGATTCACAGCTGCTAGAAGTTTGTGGAGGACTATCTGCAATGCTGTGTTGCTGCATGGGAGGACTATGTGGAATTTTCCCTCTGAGGAGAAAGGAGCAGCAGCAGCAACATGAACAGGCCAACCCCAACATTCATTTCCTTCCTCCTTGACCCACTGGCTTGGAGAAGATAATCAGGAGCAGAGCTGTGCCTGGGAAGAAGGAAAGGCTGGAGGGAAGGTCTATTTGTGATCTCATTGTTTTTCTTGCTGTTGTGTTCTGATTCAATTGGTAAATTGGTGGCTGTTTCGTTGTTTAAATTAAATTTATTCCATTTGCCCTATGTCAGGTCTGTCTTTTGCCTATGACCACGCTTAGTGAGTGGATGATCCCTTCCTTGAGATTTTCATTGCATTTTCCCCTTCCCATCCCACCAGAGTGGGGTAGAAGTGATCAAGCATCTGTGTGATGCTTTGCTGCCAGCTGGGTGGGCTTAAACCACAAGAACACTGAAAACTACAACTGAAATTGTTGAAATGTGAGCTTTGACAGCTATTTTTATTCTTCTATTGTTTGAAAAGGTTTCTCTTGGCAAATAAACAGCAAAGAAAGCTCTTTTTGTTCTGTCAGGGTAGGAAGCAGGAGTTCAGTTGAAACTGGCTTTTGCTTTCACTAATGTGCATATATGTAGGAAAAGTTGTTTATTGTGTTTGTAGTCCTCTTGCTCTCTGTGAAGAAGCTTTGTCAGGAAAAGGAAGTCAGAGGGTGTCTTATGCCACTTGTTTTTACATTTGATCTGAGAAAGTTCTCTCCTCCTTGGTTTTTAGTAGATGAGGAGGCATCAGATAGGTAAGATTGATATAGAGGTGTTGAGAACAAAATGGAAATCGGACTCGATGATCTCTTGGGTCCCTTCCAACCCCTAACATCCTATGAAATAAATAAGTTGATAAATGTGGGGGGAATGAGAGCAATTGCTCAAAGGCAAGAACAGTGTTTCAAAATGTAGTTCCTGGTTTGGGAACTTCATTTCCTATTCAGAGCTCCAACAGGGATGGCAGGGATAATGTACCATCATACTAAGTTTGAATTTTTCAAAGACCAAGCCTGCACCTCTTGGGAGAACAGCTTTTCTCTGACTGCTTTGAGTGGCTCAATGGGATTTCAGCTCCTGTTTCTAGGTTCTGCTGGGCTCCTGCAAGCACTGTGGGAATGCTGTCTGGGAACCTCGCTTTATCTTCAGCAGTAACAGAGGATTCAGGATATCTTGCCTCTGTGATGACAAAGGACTCTTGGTTCAGGTGCTAAACTCAGCAGAAGCTATTCAGATTCTGCAGGTTAGGAAAACAAGACTTTACCTCTGTCATTTAGCAGCATAAATGAGTGTAAAGCCTGGAAGGTGAGCAGAGACATCTCAAATAAGAGGCAGTTCTTGCCTTCAGAGACAATAAAGTCTTCCAGTTCACAGCAGTCCCACTGCAGTCAGATGAGGGTGCTGCTAAACAGAAACCAGACCCGATTGATGTATATTTTTCTCCAACATGCTTTCTCAGTTTGAGTTGAGTACAGACATGGTGTCTCTCTGCCTTTCCAATCATTTGTTGCCTGGCTGTTTTCTTTCATGAACATCCCAATGGTCCTTGCTACATGCCCTGGCATGGGGCTCTGTTGTCTTTGTGCATCCAGAAAGCGCCTTCTTCCTCTCCGACTGTCCTCCATAGCTGTCCAGTGCAGTGAGATGTCATGATGGAACATGATGACTGAGTTCATGGTGGAACAAAACTGAAATAGTTGACCTTTTCTGTAGAGAAGAAAATAAACAGCAGAGGAATTAAATCCCAGCATGATCATCAGTGGCTTCCTGGCTGGGGTACTTCAGAGGCATTTTCTTTGCATCGTTAATCTCTGTCCTGCCTGATTTGGAGCAGGGATTTGAACTTGGTTCTTTTCCATCTGAGACAAGTGTCCTTAGGAAAGTCATTCTCTCTCTCTTTTTTTTTTTTAAACCCTCATCAATGCAGTAAAATGCTCTGTTGGCAGTGCCTGGCCAGGGCTATGCTACTACAACAAACAGTGCCTGCTCTGTAGCAATGGCTTGCTGTGTCCTTTCTGCAAAGTGGTTGGCATCTTCCTGGGCATGCTTCTGTCTCCTTGAATTAGCACCCATGCAGATGATGTCCAAACTGTGGGAAAGCATTGGCCAAGGATGCTTGCCAACAGGTGGTGTGAAAAAAGCACCAATTTCAGGGCAAAATTGAGAGAGAGCACTCATATGGGTGAGAGTTGTGGTAGACACCACTGTGCTATGTGTCTGTCAGGGCCAGGGAGTGGGCCGTGCTTGCTTCATTTCTGAGTACAGGCACAGGACTGGAGATAAACTTACTGTGTGTTGGTTGTGCTTTTTCAGTTGATGAATTCTGTGTCATACAAGAGCCCCATCAGCTTGACCCCAGAAACCAGTTTTACTGTCCCATGGTTCGTACACTCTGTTTTAATATGGAAAATACCCTCTTCTGATTTTTATTGCTCTTCACGTGGGGTCTCTTGCTTTCAAATAACTAACTGTGGCATTAAAGAATATTTCAGAAAGACTTTCAGAGAGTCTTAGATATGCTCTCTAACTAGCATCTTATCCTGGACCACAGAAGCCTTGCTGCAAGAATTAGTTTCAATCAAAGCATTTGGCTTTAATGAGTGCTTCAGCATTTTTGAGCAGAGATGTCCTATGTCAGGAAGTTATTGTCTGGCTCTAAAACTGTATTCAGCAAAAGAAAAGGACAGAAAATGAATCGGTATCTTTCATGTCTACTGTGCACTTGCACTAAGTGCCATCAACTTATCCAGAGAAGTGAGGACCAGTGTTTTATCAGTGTCTGGCTAAATCTCTTGTCATCTCTTGTCTAAGTAGAGGTCTAGATAGTCTGGGAAAAGGGCAAAGCCAGTCAGACCAAGCAGTGGTATCAGTGAGTGATGTGGACTAGGGTTTACAGTTATTGTGCAGGTGTCACTTGGCCTTTAGAATCCAGATGGGGATATTTTGATGCCATGTTGTTCTCCCACGTACTGTTTTGCACACTCTACTTCCAAATAGAAGAACAAGGCTCACACTACTAACTACACAGTCATCATGCCATGAAAAACAGCAGTACCTTTGTGGTGGCTGTGTGGCATCAACTGCTTTTACATCTTCATAGGCTACATATGTGACCATAGTTTGCACTGAATAGGGTCCATGGAGTAGGAAATCTTTTTTTATTGTTGTTGTTTGGTGGGATTATACCTGAAAAAGCCAGGTTTTTTGTATCAAAAGTATCAAAAAGACATTTTAAGTAATAGAGATAAGAAGTTTAATGTTTTTTTTAAAATACACACTCCTCTTTCATTTTATTGGTCTTCCTTTTCTTCTTAGTGCAGATCGAAGGGACATGAAAAACATCTTTTAACACTATGCCTATAAATGTATGGAGTAGAAATTGGTTTTTTTAAAGAAGATATCTTGCCTTTAGCTTCTACAATATTTGTCTACAGGCTATAAATTAGAGTTGAAATTAATTTTAACTGGAGTTATAGTGGGAAGCCACATTGTGTGTTTACTGTGTAAGTAGGGATGCTAAATGAACCAGTGAGCCACCAGGGGCTTGGGGTACCGACGCTGGCTCTTTACTGGAAGGACCACACCTCTTCTCAAAGGCTGCTGCTATGTACACCAGAACCACCTGGTGTTTCACTTCTTAAACCTCAAGGAGTTTGCTGTAAGTCTTGATGTTTACTTCTACCATCCTCCCTGTGGTGGTCTGTCACAGCCTGAAGAGCAGGCCCTATGCAGGCTTGCGCAGACCATGTGCCCTTCACTGGGATGACCAGTTACGGCTTTGCAGCTGAGCCAGTCTGCTGACTTGCAACTCTTGTCCAGCAGTTTAAATAGATCAGTGCTGGACAGCACAGAACACATGGCTGTTTTCTGTCTCATATTCCTCTGAGGTGCTCCAGATAAATTTCTTCCTCTTATGAAGATAGGCTCAGCCTTAATCATTACGTAAGGGATTCTTGTCTGGCTCATTTCCAAGCAGAGTAGCTGATGCTGTGGTTGTCTTGGCTGTTAACCTTACAATGACTGTGCATGCACAGAGTGATCTACAACCTTTTTTTTTTCAGATTGACTTTTTCTTCTCTCTAGCATTTTCATGTGAAGTTAAATCCATTTGACCCAAAGCTTGTGTGGTTTTTGAGGGGTTAAAATAAAACAGGCTGGTATTGATTGAAAACCACAAAGATCATGGACATTAGTGAAAGGGGAACAAGTTCTGTTACTGCACTGTGTCTCTCACTGCAGTTTATTTTTCACTCCAAGAGCTGTTTGCCTTTTGCAGCGTGGAAGAGTGCCTTGGAGCTGTTAGGAGAAGCAGCAGTCATGTTAGTAATGGGACTTGTTTGGCTGCTGCTTTCCCTGTGATGGGTGGACTGGGCTAGTGGGGACCAGAAACAAGTGATTCAGTGGATGATGTTCTCCAAACCTTTTACTGATTAGGTTCTTGGTTAGGAGGAGGCTGCAGTATGATGTGATTATTGTTTCATTTGAAATTCTTCAGGAACCCAGGTCACTCTCTTTTCTCACTCTCAAAAGAATTGCAATCCTGAGTGCAGAGTGAAGCGCAGAGCATTTTTGTCACCATAAAAGAATTTTTAAAATTCAGGTGTTTTTATTATTGCTTAGCTTGCTTTATCAAAGATTTTTCCATACCTGATGGCTCAAGAAGCTTTAGTGTGAGCAGACTTCATGTTTCCACATGTAATTGTGTCAGCACTGAGGCTTGTGTCATCTTCTGAAACTCATGAAACTGAGCCATTTCTGTCCAGGCAGCTTATCTAATGGTGTTTCTCTGCTACCTCTACAGATTATTAGGAAACCATAAATTACCCTCCTAATAATTGTCCTGATGAAGAATTCTCATAATGATTCTCTTAATGGAGAATTATTGTTTTCTTTATGATGCACATTTCCTCTAATAATCATCAAGAGGGCAGATGCACTTGATAGTTTACCAAATGGAGGAGCAAGAAAGATTGCCTTGGATCTCAAAACAGTCTCTTAAGTGTGATTAAAACAAACCCCCAAGTACCCAAAAATCTTTAGGCACAGTTCTGTGTAGGAAGGTTTCCTCACTTGCTGCAGCCTCATCAAATATCAGCCCTTAATTTCTGAAGTGTTTACAGCAGTATCTTCTTTTCACTGGGAAATCCATGGTTCTCTCTCAGAGATTCCATGATCTCAACTGCATGAGGGGCAACATGAGAGGGTTTCTGGCTTTTTTGGTACCTTCTGTGCTGACTGTGTGACTACTGGTTTATGTCGTTCCCTGTGTGCTGGCATCAGTTCTGCCTTTGACTTTGAAGAAAATAGGAGCTAGCGGTTGGTTCTCCCAGGAGATTGTTTCGACATATTCTTTTTCCAGACTGTATCTGCAGCTGGGTGGAAACACTTCAAATTGCTGGAGAAATCCAGCTCTGTTATGCTCCTCTTCTGTGGTAGGCTGCGAGTGACTTACTTTTATCCTTGAAGCTGAAGTCATGAAGGAGGTCATTAAGTTGACTGATGTCCTGCCACTGCTGCCCATTTTTTTCCAGCCAGGCTTTCAATTAGTTTACACTTCTTGCCAATGCAGAAATTATTTTTGTGCTGTGAGAAGGTAAATTATCTCAAATTATAAAATTTGTTGCTGACTCTAGTTAACTGCTCTGTTAATAAGAATTTGCCCTTTGCCAGTTTTGCAAAAGGTTAGTTGTTTCTGTGCTATCGCTAGATATGTTCCACTGTGAAAACACCCTGAAGGAAGAAGTTCAGTGAGCCCAGGCTCTTCCTAGAGATGATTGTACAAGATGGTTTTGATTTAGTCTCATCTTCACTCTTGAAAACTGCAGTCATTGCTGTGTCTGTTATTTAATACAGATAGCCTGTTAAAGTAAATAACATCGCCCTAAACCCAAAGTGCACTCAGATTACAAACCACTGTCGTGCCTGATTGCAGATGCAGCAGCAAAAGCAGACAGAAATGAGTGGTCCATTCTGCCAGTTACTGTGCATCTCACCACATACTCTGTCATTTGCCTTGCTCTTTAGCTGTGGGTTGCAATCTGATTATTAGAGAATCTCCATTTCCACTTTTCTCCCATTTTTAAAAGCATTTGGGGGAAGACTTTAAAATTAATAACTTAGAAGAGGAATGTTTTGTGAACCTTGTTCCCAGAAGAGGTCCAGTATGCAAGAAGCGGGCCCAGCTGACAAAGTTTAGTCGTGGGAAGGATTTTAAATTGTTCTGGAATTTTAGCAGGAAAAGTTGTGTTTGCAGTCTGCAAAGCTGGTGTGTGGAGCACGTGTCTTGATCCAGCAGTGCTGTTTTCCCCCGTGTGTGCATACATACACAAATGTGTGTATATACACATACTGCAATTTCTTGACAATGATTTCAGAAGACAAATACATAGGCATGTAAAATTGTTCTGAGGAGTTAGCACTTGAATTTGTATCTATTTGGAGAAATGTCATTATAAAAAAATAAAAAAGCAGCAAACCTGAAAGCAAACAAAGCAATGTGTGCTCTTGGTTCTTGCTTACTTCTCTGGTTGCTTGTGGCCAATGTCTCTAGCTTGGTGTTGTCTTCTGTGCATTCATGCCTTCAGAGCATCCTTACTATGCTTGCAGGATGTGAGGCATTTATTCAGAATGGTTAATTATTTAATGTTCTAGAAAATAATGCTGATAGAAATACATGGCTCGGGGTCTTGTGTACTTACACAAGAGCTGGAATTGTAGCTTATCGAGAAGGATGGTTCAATGTAAATCTGTAAAGTATCTACTGTATATCCTTGCTTGTATTTCCTCTCTTTAAAACAGTTTCTGCATGATAATAAGAGGTTTTGTTATGTAAAATGTTGCCGTGCTGATGAGAATGGTTCATGACATGATGATGCATTTACGGTGCAGGTACCTGGAGCTGGAAAGCAGCGGTCATCGAAACGAAATCAGGTTGCATTACCGTTCAGGCAGTCATCGCTCCCACACAGAAGTATTCCCATACATTTTGGCAGATGATAAATGGCACCGGCTTTCCTTAGCCATCAGCGCGTCGCACTTGATTCTACATGTGGACTGCAATAAGTAAGTAAATGGTGGTGTTTTCTGAGCAATGGTCACATTTAGGACATTCCAGCTTGGAGTAAATGAAATGCTAACGATTTGAAACGGTATTTTCCCTTTCCTTTTCAGAATTTATGAAAGAGTTGTGGAGAAGCCCTTCATGGACTTACCTTTGGGTACAACCTTTTGGGTGGGACAGAGGAATAGTGCCCATGGGTATTTTAAGGTATGCACTCCCTGAAAGGAAAAAAGCATGTTAATGTAAACCAGCAGGTTCCTAAGGAGCCTGTGCAAAGCCTATCATGTACTGTCAGGTGTCCTGATTTAGGACCCCAGGTGGGATATGCATCAGCTTCCTGTTGCTACTTTGGGAGAATGAAAAGAACTTGAATTCCTGGCAAGTAGCAGAGTCCTGCTCACTTGTGGAATGTTCTCTTTCTAAGCACGCTGAAGCATGTTATAATTATTTTGCTTTTCCTCCTAAGAAGGAGTTTGGGTGATGCAAGGAGGGAGTCATGGATGAAAGGGACATCTGGAGTGAATATGATAGGCTAGCACACTTTGAAATTGCTATTTGGTCTTTGCTTCTGGAGTGCAGCAAAGTGGCTACTAATTATGTCCTAATGACTGAGGATGCATGTAAATTCTGCCTGCAAGCATGGGATCAGCTCTTCTGGGGGAAACTGGCCCTTTCCAGATGGTGTAGTTGAATTGCATGCTAAACTTCCCCTAAGTTCCTGCCAACATGCAACTCTGCAGCTGTTTAATAGGCATGTAGTTTCTGGACATGCCTCATGGAGAGATCTCCATTGAAGTCACGAAGTTGTGTTTTTCCCAACTCAAGTTTCTTTACTCTGTGCTTCTGTTTGACAGTTGCAGCTCAGTAAAAAAATTGCATTTTATTTAAAAGAGTTTTTCAAAGTAACTGAAACTGCACCTGCTTTCCAAATTATTTTTAAAGGTCATTTTCAAGCTTTTCTGCAGTGCTTAACTAAAAATAACAAAGAATTCAAAACAACCAAACTCTTGCCACTTAATTACACCTTGACATTTAATCTTCTGTCTTAAAAACGATTCAGTGTATTTGTACATCTGTCTATTTTACTTTGTTTATTTTCTGTCACTGCCTTGGGTCCAGGCAAGAAGCTGTTTGTTCATAAGTACTGTTTTTATCAGGCAGTTTTTCTGTGTGGGCTTTAATGTTTTACGTGGTGAATGGAAAACATAATTTTGACAGGTAAAAATGATGCGTCCTTTTTTTCCCTCTCCCCTTATGCACAGGGTATAATGCAAGATGTGCAATTACTTGTCATGCCTCAAGGATTTATTTCTCAATGCCCAGATCTTAATCGCAGTAAGTCTGTTCATTCTTATGCCGTAAAACACAAGGTGCACTTTACACCCTCTTTCTGCTCTACAAGCTTTCTGAAAACCTTGAGTTTCAGTGTGCTGTTTGTCAACTTTGGTGTGATTTGACCTATTGTGACTACAGTATTAAAAATATAAAGAATATCAATTTTTTGTTAATCTAGCATGCCCAACTTGTAATGACTTCCACGGACTTGTGCAGAAAATTATGGAACTGCAAGACATTTTAGCAAAAACTTCAGCTAAGGTAATGCTTACTCTGAGTCATGGAATGGGAGAAATGAGGACTCTAGGACTTTGATTGCTGTCTTTTTAGATTATCTGTGCATGTGAAGGGTGGGTGTCAGGAAGATGGAGCCAGGCTCTGCTCAGTGTCATTTACTGATAGGACAAAGGAACTGGAACAAAGCTGGAACACAGGAGGTTCCACGTAAATATGAGAAGGAACTTCTTCATAGTGAGGGTGGCCGCGCACTTGAATGGGCTGCCCAGTGGGGTTGTGGAGTCTCCTTCACTGGAGATGTTTAAAACCCATCTGGATGTGTTCCTGTGTGACTTGGTCTAGGTGATCCTGCTGTGGCAGGGGGATTGGACTAGATGATCTTTCGAGGTCTCTTCCAATCTCTAATGATTCTGTGATACAGTGAGGATATGAATTTGTGTGAATGGAACATCCCTGTGTTTATGTGTCTATGTATTTCTGCCTTGTGTTCCTACAAATTCCCAGTTCAGGGAGCTTTCTTGTGTTTCAATATCTTTATTGAGTTGTATCTTTCGAGAGAATCCCCTGAGCAAGGAGAGGGCTCATAGGTATTCAAGCTCTGTCTATTAGGTTAACAAGTCAATAAACCTAGAATGAAATAGGTTAATATGCTCATAGTGCTTATTGCAGCAAGGCTTTTCTAGACCTAGGCTGTCAAAGGCGTGTTCAGACAAAATATATGCAACCAAGGAATTAAGGATCCAAAGCAGCATTTTCTTCCTTTTTTCCCCCTTGAATAGCACGACAAAAGCATTCCTGTCTGAGAGTAAACTTTGACTAGTCATCTTGTTTTAGATCTCACATCTGATGGAATGCTGTTGTCTGACCAATTTGATACGCAGTGGTAAAAAGGCCTTGGCTGAACTGGAGAAACAACTGCTCATGTGTTGGTTTTGAACTTTACCTTCAATTTTGACTCTCTACTCAGATTCAGGTCTTTTGCACATAACTTAATTTCTGCAGGTAGTTTATGTAGAGCAAGGTGCTCACTCAGTTCACATATACAAAGATGAGAAATCAGGATCATGCCCATATTGACCTAAGTGCTTTGTTTTATGGTGTCCAGAGTGTTAGACAGAAAGACATTCTGCCTTCCTTCTTAACTTCCATGTTCAAATAACTGATAGTTTAATCATGCTGTATCGGGTAATAGTCATTATCTTTGCATTTTCCCATATGTGTTCTCTCATCTGCACGCTTGACAACAAGGGGGACTGTTTCAGTCATGTTGGCACTAATATGCAAACCACTTACAAACTCTAAACTGCTTTGTGAACTGTAAACACAGTTGTCCCAAGCTGAGCAGAGGATGAACAAATTGGATCAGTGCTACTGTGAAAGGACCTGCACAATGAAAGGCACGACTTACAGAGAGTTTGAGTCCTGGACAGATGGCTGCAAGAACTGCACTTGCATGGTACGGCTACAGTTTGAGTGGACACTCAGAAACTCTAACATTTGGTTACGGTTTTATTGAGGCAAATAACGAGAAAGCTTCCAGGTGTATGTTTGGAACTAGCAGCAAATACTAGGAATATAATTAATTGAATATTATGAATTGAATTGTTAAATGAAACACTTACTCGTTGTTTGAGCGGTGCCAGCATGCGTAGCTCTCCTATATTTGATGTTCCCATATGCAAATGCTGTGCAATGTGTGTAGCTATCTTGCTCTTAGTTGCAGCAGTTTCTCTTCGTAAGTAATTCCCTGCTTTTTGTCACTATAAACACAGCCTTTTTCTTAGCAAATGATTTGTTGTGTCTGATTCTCTTTGGTTGCCTTTGGTTACATCTAAATAAGTAACAAAGAGTGAAATGTCAGGTCGTGTGCATGCTCTGCTACATCACAAGTGAAAGAGATTTATTAGGTAGAGAGGAGATTCCCAAAGGTACCACAACTCCAGAAGTGATTGCAAGTATCCTTTCAGGTACCAAAGCATGGCATCTCTGTTATTGTCCCTTCAAGTAAAACTCATTAATTCCATTTGAACTCATTAAATGCCTAATCCAAAGGCCATTAGAACTCGTGGAAAGGCTGGTATTTATACTGCACCTTAGACTGATTTGCTGCTGTCTATAATTTGCTAAGTGATTCTTCTTAAGCTTAGTATGATTTTGATCTGGTTTTCTTCTCTATTCATTTTGCTTTTAGTGTTTTCCAGTTAATGAGAAGACTTAGTCCATGGTATAAAATCTGACTGAAGCTTCTTAACTTCTTTGGATTCAGTATTAGATGCATTACATACTTTTGTCTGAGAATTCCGTTGCAGCGACGATATTATTACCCTTTGGAAATGTATTGTCTCTTATGTAAAAATCAGAAGGCAGAGTATTGTTCTGTGAGGCTGTTATTTCACGCTGCCATGTCAATTTGCTGTTGATTGGCAGAATGTTTTACCTGCAAATATTCATTATCATCTCAAAGAACACATCATACGTGTCTGAAAGAGTGTACGCATGATATTCTCAAGATAGACTTTCTGCTGCTGTAGTTATTAAAATGTCTTTTTGGGTGTTGCTATAGAGTTCATTGCACTTAAAAATAGATTTTCAAGTTCCTATGTTTGAGAAGATCTTTGTTCTTGTTAAATATAACTACTAGTTCAGACTTTTTTATTCTTCTAGAATGGTACCGTGCAGTGCGAGGCCTTGATTTGTCCCCTCTCTGAGTGCCCACTTAATTCTGCCCTGGCGTATGTGGATGGCAAGTGCTGCAAAGAGTGTCAATGTAAGTTTTACTCTGGTGCTTCCTTCTAATGAAGGTTTTGAAACCTCTAAAGAAAGTGAGCTTTCGTGTCAGTGGGAAACTGTTCAGGGAATGAAATATTTGGGTTGAGGAGTTGTTGAACTTAGACTTCTCTGAAAAAATTGGGGAATTGCTAACTAGGACATTTTGATTTCTCAGCTGTATTTTTGGGGGTATGTAGTTGTACTTTAGGTTTGCTTTTTTTAAGCTGAGGTATTTCTTAACAATTTTTAAAACAAAAAAAATTTAGAAAACACTTCTCTGCAGACTTATATCTCCTGTAGTCTATCTTTTAGACCAAACTGATTACCTGGCATTTGTTCTGACCGGTGTTTCCAACAACTGCATTGCAAGAATGTACTTTCAACCTTATGGTGTAGGTCTAGAAGTGGAGGTTTGGATTTCTGCTTCTTCTGTAGTAAAGGGAAGAGAAAACTCATACTAGACCCAAGAGACCAGCAAAAAACAGATACCTAGAAATGTTCTTTCACTAAAGGTCATACAGAACTAATAGAGGATAATTTAATAGTATCATTTAAGACAGGTGTCTGCCTTTTGGTTTAATAGCTTGTTGGTTTTGTGGCAAGCAGCACCAGGGAAGGATAATCACTCTCTAGATGGACTATAGATAATATTTCATGTTGATTATGGATGTGACTACAGAGATGATGGTTATTTGTTTTAGGCTACATTGGAATCCGTTCTTGAAAGTGAGCATGAGATGCACATTCTGTAAACGCTGAGAGTTTTCTGTGTGGTTTTAGCTCTCCTGTATTGCTGCATAAAACTTCTTAAAGGGTATACAGAAACATGTAACTGGTTAAAATGACATGTTGCAAGAGAAAATTCAGAAAGACATTTTGTACTCCATTGATCTTGCTCCCACAGGAGTTTATTAACATTTAATTGTGTTAGAAGTTACACAAACCCTTCCATTTTATGAAACCTTATTAACCTACTCAAGTAAATTAATTGTAATGGAGAGGAAATAAGAATTCAAATACTTTTTTTTTTTAGCCAACTACACATATTTTCAATTCATATCCGATGGCTCAGAGAATTGGTAACTCAGGGATGTGCAGAGTGGGAAGTTCAAGCATCTGTTTGAATATTTGACCGTGTTGGCATAGTCTGAGAACCTGATGCTCTCAAGTATGTTTTTGTAATGTACTGTGTGCGAACTGAGTTAGGAATTCTCCATTAAATGGAATGGGGAAGCACATCATATAACATCTTACAAAGTTGTTTTTATTGGCAGTCTTGACAAAGTTCAAGAAATGTGAGTATGTGGACTCTGACCTTGTCATGACAAGGAATTTCAATTAAGATAGAGGTCTGGTACGGCATGTTCTGAAGTTTATTGCCTTTTTGATATTCTTAATATTATCAAAAGGCTTCTAGCTTCCAGTCTTGTTAATTTGATGCCAGTACATACTTCAACATATGAACAACATGCACACGTTTAACCCTCTTGACAAACTAAAATTTAATTAAAAAATTATTACTTAAAAAATATAAATAAAAATTGGTTTTGAAAAATGATTCCTAATTTATCTAGGTTGTTAAAGTTAATTTAAAAAAAAATCAAACCATTTTTATAGTGGCCAAATACCTGGAACCAAAGGACAGAGAGTGTAAAATGGAATTCCCTTTGCAAGGTAGTTAAATTCTAGTAAAAGAATGTCAAGAATCAAAGTCAAAGACAACAGAGGCTGCAGGACCCTCGTTTGTTCTCCAGGACAGTTTTGTGGAAATGCTGTTTCCCCTGAGTTCATACAGATGTGCCAGCAGTATCTTGTCTTCTTGCTGCCTTTAGCTTGAGATCTGAGCTGACTGAGGTCAGTGTGCTTAGTGACCATGGTTCTTGCTCAAGAGAGAAGTCAATGTCAGGTTCCTCCTTTTGGATAAGTTCTGAGAATAATGTTTTTGTTTTCAGTTCTTAGAACAATATCAGGGCATGTAGCATCTGACTAGATTATGTAGAGTGAACACAGATGGCTTATAATTGGGAAACCAGCTAATTAGAGGATGTTGCTCAAGAAGCCACTGCCCTTAGTATTGGCAAATCAGTCCAAGTCTGAGAAGTGATGCCCAATACATTGTTCTTTAGCTGAGTTTAGTATTTGTTTCAGGAAAGAACATGCATGGATATCTGTTTCCTTCCTGATATTCGTGATACCTAATACCAGATGATGACTTCTTTCTGTCAAACAGTTACTGTGGCAGCTGAGTCTCACCAGGACTGAGTTCTTCCCTCCACACTTCTTCCTGTCGTCTGACGGTGTTTGCACAAAACCACCAAAAATGAAAATACTGGTGTCTGATACAGGAGTATAAGTCTACTGCACTTAAGGCTCTTACAGTGTCCAGCAAACAGGCTGCCCAGGACTGTGGTTTTATTTTGGTTTATTTAACCTCAATGATTGAAGATGGTTTTATTCTGCATGGCTTGAGGCATTTGGGAATGTAAACTGAAATACCTTCTGTTATACCAGTAAGACAGACAGGGCAGGCACTGTCCTGTGGTGCTGGAGCTAGGTGGCACTTGTGGCTCACATCCTCATGGCTAAACTCTTACTTTTCCCCCACTTCTGTGTCCAGATGGCCGACTGGGAATGGCCTCTGATAGCTTCTGATCCCCTAGCAGTTCCTGGCATTTCTTCAGAGCATGTTGGCTGGTACAGGCCAAAACAGTGCCATGTGTGCTAATGCTTAAACTGTGTGACAGGCTACAGGCTGCACACGCCTTTCCAAGCCCATTGTCATCTCCTGTCTTGTTTACTTGCCCCATTTAATGTGCTAGTTATGGACATTACCAGTTAGGTATTCTTGATAGCCAGTGACAGAGACTTCACCTGCAGAAAGCACTTGATGCTGAGAGGGGACTCGTGGTGATGGAATGACTTGCTTTTTGGAGGTGGATATATCTTTCCATGGGCAGCATAAGAAGCCAGGATGATTACATTAAATGCTGAACTTCTAGACAAAGCCATGAGGTTAATCTTTCCATCAGTAACTCTAATGAGTGTCAGATGCAGCAGATTGGAATGGAAAGTGCTTGTTTTTTAAGCCTGGTTCTGCCATTAAGCAGTTATGCTAAGAGACCTGTGGGAGCCGACCACACTGCCAAGCCCTGGGACTTGAACTTCAGCCAAGCCCAACATTTACATATTGGACAGGGCAGCTTTGTTGTATCTTGTTTAATGATGTTTTTGACATATTTCAGCACAACTGATTCTTCATAGTTTTTTAAAAAGGTTAGTTCAGAGAAGAGCACTCAGTGAGGGATGTTGTAGATATATTTTTTAACCACAGTTGCTTTGACTTCTTCTTGTGTAATTAAAATTAAAAACTCAGCAACCCCGCAGCCCAACAGCCCAAACCCTGACCTTCTCCCATAGCTCTGTACCGTTATTTGAAGACATTCAGACAACTTGTTCTGTTTGGTCTTGTGTGAAGGTCGAAGCTGGTAGCGTGTACAGTGCAATACATGTAAATTATCATTGTGTTGTCTATTATCTGTAATGTGCTAAAAGAAGCAACGATCTTCCAAGGCACATAAATTGGCCTGGGTGTTGGATAAATGCTGCAGCTGCAGACAAGCTATTCAACACAAAACTCATCCCACCTACCAAAGCATACAGCTCAGACCAGTGGGAGCTACCTGTGGAGAACCGTTTGGAGTCAGAAAGCAGAACCCTTTCTTTTCTATTCCTAATACAGTTTAAAACCTATCTGGGAAGGTATGTGCAAGAGATCATTAAATTCTTTTCTCCTCTGCAGAGACAAATGCATTGTGTGGTGAGAGGCACTGATACCAATCTGAGAGAGATTAAGCTCCCCTACTGACTCTGTAAAGCATTGCTTCAGACTCTGGGCTCGGCTTAAGAAGTACAAGGACGAGTTAATTTATTTTAAGTGACTTGTGGAAGGACTGCCAGTGTCTTAAGTAGTTGAGAAAATTGATACTTGGTCAGCAAATCTTTTCATGGTTAAGGTTTTATTAGTCAGTGTATTAACACTAAGGAATCTCTTCCAATAGCTATGTGATATATGCATTTTTTAAAAACAGTGCCCGTGCATTTTTACAAACTAGCCGTTTTTATTTCTTTTCAGACCAGAAGTGATAGTTTTACCAGAATCTGGCACAGTGATTATTCCCATCACCAAAGACTGATCCTAAGAATATATTGCTTTCTTCTCATCTCTGTCCTTCTCACTGTCCTCTCAGTTACACTGCAGATACTTACAGATCTAATCTGAAACTGTTTAAATCTATCCAAACAGATTTCAGTGGAAGTTGAAATCTGAGCCATTATATAAAAATCTGCAGGCTGAGATTTTTCCAGGCACTTTCTTTTTTGAAAAAGGACATTTGATGGTTTTCTTATGCGCTGTAGCCAAATCCGCACTGTAATGCAAGTATTTTAAAGCCTGTGTGAGAGGCTGAGAGCTCTATTGGCACACGTACATTCCTCGCAGGCTTGGAGAGAGGGTGTCTAAAGGGGTTATATAACTTGGAAAGGATTTTTGAGAAAATAATTAAAACACAAATATAGACATGATGCATAGGCTTCTGTCTTGCTAGCTTACAGAAAATTTTTATTCTTTAATTAAAATTGAGACTATGTCCCCCTTTGCCCTTGATGATGCACTAATTTTTCCCCAAAGCCACACACTCTTCTGCAAGCTCCAGCACTTGTAGTCGACTGATACAATGAGAAGCAGCAAAAGCCCATCTGGTTTTCATTTGCACAGCAACTGGCCATCAGCAGGAGGGCAACGTTTCTATCTAGAAACCCAGGGAATATTGATTAAGGTTTGTCTGAAATACATCATTTATCCAGGTGGATTGAAGCATTACGGGCTTAAGACTATTCTGCTCACAAAGTTGCATCTTTTCACAAAGCTGACATCTTTTTCTCTGTGCTGAAGGAGTGTGTCACCTTAGGTGATGCCCATGAGTGGCAGGGTGGCACCGGCCCCCGCCTCCTTCGCTCGAGTGTCAGTGGAGCCTCTCCTGCATTCATTGTGCCACAAAGAAGAGGCTGCAGCTCAGAAAATTGATTGAAGGACAGGATTAGTGAGCGCTGACTGAACAGACCATCTCACCCTCGCAGTAAATCAGAAAAATGGGTCGTCTGGAAACCCAAGAACGGCTCCAGCAACTTGGCTGGGATACACCAAGGGATCTGCAAGCTGTGAGCAGGTTCAGGGTGTCAGAATGGGAACTGATATGAAAGAAGAACCAGCAGATTTTAGCCGTGAAGCAGTGATTAGTCACGTATTGTAGCTTTCTTTTTAAAATGTGCACTTCAGAATATAAAGGAGAAGCAAAGCTGTGGCAAATGCAAAAGATTAGTTACTTTTTAAAGATAGAAGTTCAAATAAAGTTTAATTCCTTTGAGATTTTTTTTTTAATATGAAAAATTAGATAAATTAGCCTGCTTCAGAATAGTGCTAAAAATATCTGGAATATAGCTGCCACTGGATTATTCCCTAGAGCCGTGTTATTTATTATAACCTCCTATAGTCAACATGCAGAGTTTCTGAATGTTATTTAGCATTTAGCTGAATTTTGTCTGCTCAGACTCTGCATTCTGGATTTTCTCTGCTGAAATGATTTAAATCAACCTTATTTCTGAGGCTTTTGAGTCACATTCAATGATAGTGACACATTGTGATGACAGATAAAGAGCATTATGTACACACACTAGTGTTACCAAGATGATTTATACTGTGCTTTACTGCCCATTTAAACTGTATATACTTCAGCAGCTCTTCAAAAGAAAGGCAATATTTATATTAATTTAGAAATAGAACACAAATAATTTTTCTGGAGAAATATTTTTGAAGGAAAAAAAATTATTGTTGAATGCATGTAGGTCAATAAAATAAGTGGTGCTGCTTTAGAGTTACCAAGCTATGGAGGAAAAGCATAAATCATGCATGTTTCATTTGTGAATGATACCCCCTACATATCTGGAGTCTCACAGAATGGTTTAGGTGGGAAGGGACCTCTGGAAGCCATATGGTCCAACTCTCCTCACCCGAACTCAAGCAAGGCCATCTAGAGCAGGTTGCCCAGGACTCTGTCCAGACAGCTTGTGAATATCGGCACAGATGGAGACTCCACAACCTCTCTGGGCAACCCGTGCCAGTGCTCGGTCACCCTCACAGTCAAAAAGTGCTTTTCTGTATCCAAATGGATTTCCGTGAGTATTAATTCATACCCATTGCCCCTTCTCTTGTCATTGGTCATGACTGAGAACATCTGTCTCCCTTTTCTTCATTCCTTTCCACCAGGAGTTTGCACTTTAGGCAGAGCCCTCTTCTCCCCAGGAAATATAACACGTTAGGACAACTGAGCATTGTGACACAGAGTGTTTTGGGTACCTCTCTGTGTTGAAGTCTAAGCCAGCTGAAGACGGTGGAAAGACACCTCTTTGCTTTGTTAGGAAGGGCCGGTCTCATCCTTGATCCTAGCTGCTCAGTCTCTGCTCTGTTTTCCATGGTAAAGCTGTAGACATTCCTAAACTATCCTTATACCACAGTAACAGATTTGAGTCACTACATCCAGTGGCAGAATTGTCAGGAACTTTTTGATGCAGAGCTTGTTGTCTCCAATCAGCTTTGTTCTTTGAGAGCTGGGCAGGATACCTCCATCAGAAGGTAAACACTGAGTCATTTGACTTGCTCTTCCCTTCTGGGCAGGAAACTCACTCCATGTATGGGTTGTTCTGTGTAAATTAAAATACAGCTTGCAGTAGATTGAAATACAGCTTACAGTAACTGGGCTTCTCAGAATATTTGACTCCTACATTTCCTTTCCTCCTTCCCGTGTCCTTTAAATGTCCTCATTTCCCATTAGCAGAGGAGGACAGGGGCAGTTTGTGCACTGTGCCTCAGTCAGACTTTTCAGGTATCGAAGGGCAGCTCCTTCCTAGGCAAGCAGCTCATTAGCTGTTCTGGACCCCATGTATTATGGAACTCCAATGGAAGGCTCTAGATCTGGAGGCGATGTGTCGGTGTACAAAGAGAATGGAAGTTAATGGTAAAGTCATCTGGTCTCAGTCTTAGTGTGTGCCTGAGGAATGAATAACAAAATAAGGTATGCTTAAGAAAATCCTTACTCATTAAAATACGGTATTGCATTGGCTGTGTAGCCACGATCACTAAAGAAGAAATTGGAAGCATAATATTGATAATTTTATTGCTAGAGAATTAAAATATTTTTACATGGGAAGTTTTGCTGTAGGCTGTACTTTGCTCTCCCCTGCTCTTCTTGTAACTTATTTTGCTGAGGCTGTCTGAGAAAAGAACCTGTTATTTTCCATTACTTTTTCATTATGTTCTTACCAGGGAATTCATGAAATTTAAAATACCTGCAGTGTAGTATTATTTATTTCCAGTACTAGTAAAACATTAACATACGTTGGATACGAGCATTTTGGATTTCAGGCAGCTGGGAGTGGACAGATTGGCAATGTTGCAGTCTCTAGTAGCCTGACTTTAGTAATGCTGATTTCATCATAGAATCATAGAATCATTAGGGATTGGAAGGGACCTTGAAAGATCATCTAGTCCAATCCCCCTGCCTCAGCAGGATCCCCTAGACCAAGTCACACAGGAACACATCCAGTGGTTATAAAGAATTATTTTAAAAGTTCTGTTCCTACTTATATTTACAAAAATCTCCCAGGATATATGGATGTTCATGTGAGCATGGATTGAGGAGACTGAGGGGTGACCTCATTCGTGCTTAGAAATATGGAAAGGATGGGTGTCAGGAGGATGGAGTCAGACTCTTCTCAGTGTCATCTAATGACAGGACAAGGGGCAATGGGTGTGAGGTGGAACATAGGAGGTTCCACACCAAGACGAGAAGGAACTTCTTCCCAGTGAGGGTGGCAGAGCACTGGAATGGGCTGCCTAGGGTTGGTTGTGGAGTCTCCATCTGTGGAGACATCAAAGACCCGCCTGGATGTGTTCCTATGCAACTTGGTCTAGGTGGTCCTGCTGTGGCAAGGGGACTGGACTAGATGATTTTTTGAGGTCCCTTCCAATCCCTAATGTTCTGTGATTCTGTGATTTCAGTGTGTGATGTACTAATGTCACTCTGCACCTACACCCTGTTTGGTTGTTTTCTTGTAGATTGTTTTTTTTCCTCTAGTACCAATGACAATGTTATTGAATGAATTTGTGTTTTGTAAAGATCAGAAGTTTGCTTTAGCTGAAAACCTTAAAACTGTAGGTTTTGGTCAAGGTCACAGGAACATAACAAGTGGTAACCAGAGAGCACACTTCATGGAGATGGATAGACCAAAATACCCAAAACTAAGGAACAAAAGGAGATGAATGGCTTGTTGAGATCTGTGCAGTTTTGCAAAGTACCAGTTTGCACCCCACACACCCCATTGACAGGGATCGTGTGGGTGAAAAGCTGACCTCAGGTAGACACTGGTAGGAGCTCTGGGAGTGGAAAAGGATGCACAAGTACAGATTTCTGATGGTGTCTGTGTCATTGACAATGAAAAAACGTGTAGGCTGTGAAGACTGGAAGTCTATAAATAAAATACTGAAAAATTCCCACCACAGACCCGTCCGTGTTGTGCTCTGATTTCCCTGGCAGTCTAGGGAAGGGATGGGAAAATGTGGCGAAGTGGATTTAATGAGAGTAATACAAAATGATGCACATTGTTATTCTTTATTTGTCTCTTTGTAAAAGTAATGATTTATACTGATGGCTTTCAGTATTTTCAACTGCAGAAGATTGAAATTTCTTTAGAGGGACAGAAACGTACAGAGAATTCAATCTCCTACTGCTTGGTTTACTTCTGTTAGCCGTCATCTGCAGACACCCGAAGAAGTGTGATGTATAGACCTCCAGGCTGTTATTGATCACTGTTTCTACATCTGTCAGCTCATAAAATATATTCAGCTTCAAATAATGACCACTTTGTGCCATGTGAGGCACAACTTTGAAATGGAAATCTCAACAGATACGGTGCAACTGTCCTTTCTCATGCTTTCATCTCTTTCCTTCCAAATAATCATTACTGCCCTCCTCATCTGAAAAAATTCTCTTTGCTTTCGTCACTGTGTCAGACACAGGACTGTGTGATGAATCCCATGCTTTTGCATCACTGCTCTGCCTCTTTGCCAATACAGAGAGTGCTTTCACTGAGTTCTTCCTTGCTTTGGGAGGTTTTATTTGGTACTAGTTACCATCCTAAGCCTTTCGGTACAGAGCATCAGACTAGTATTTTTTCTTTCTGCTTGCTGACACTATTTCTGTNGAGGTGTTCCACCTCTCTTATCATCTTTGTTGCCCTACGCTGAACTCTCTCCAGAAGCTCCACATCCCTCTTGAACTGAGTAATTTCCTACTTCCTCATAAAACAAGTTTATGTAAACATTTTTGAAGTGTAATTTTGACTAGTTCCTCAGATTGCATTCTTTGTAAAAATTGCTGACATTTACTTAAAATTCCTTAAAATTATGAGACGCCTAGATTTTTTTCCCCCAACAGATAATTCAGATTTGAAGATCTTATTAAGTTTGCTGGTCTGTATTGGCCTAAGCTGTTAGAGTGAAGCTGGTTTCTGACGTCGTGGATATACTTGCATATAGTAGTGTTAGAATGGTATTACAGTGACATCGCTGTTTGATGTAATAAATTGGGACACAAAGCACCTGGTTTCAGTTATCAGACTAGGGTTTTTCCTCTTATCCTGAAGGCAAAGCAAGAGAATATTCTTAACTCACCTGGGAAAAAGGCACAAACTTGGTTTTTCCATTGGATGAGTGCTTCAAAAACTTTGATGGTAGCAAAGATGAACAAGAATGATTCTCCCTATATCATCATTACTTTGACAAAGAGATAAGAATTCAGGTATTATTTCATTAAGAAGTCTCTCTAGGTTATATTCATATTCACCAAAGCACAGCAGCCTCTCCAGACAAATTTTACAGGCTTATAAACGTGGGGACTTCTTGTGTTGATGTTTTCATCGTGCTGTGTCTGGATGCTATGCAGCTCCTCGAAGTACCTAACTGAGTGATCAGATCTTGAGTATAGCCTAACCGAGATAACTTTTTGAATAAAGGCCNCAGGGGGATTGGACTGGATGATCTTTCGAGGTCCCTTCCAATCCCTAATGATTCTATGATTCTATGATTCTTGATCATAAGTTGTGAGAGGGGGCATTTAACAAATTTGGAAAACCAATTACTGTAATTAACCTCAATCAAGATTTCAAAAGCTGTGCTTGCCTTGCTATCTGTGTTAAAAACCTTTTGCTGAACTAATGCTGAAAGATATTAAGTAGACTTCTCAGGAGTATTTGTGATTATGCCAACTAAACCCCTCATTCCAGCTCAGGTGAGGCAGAAGGACTCTGGTTCTTCGAAGAGGGGTGGGAGGATGGGTAGATTCTTTATACAAGAACAAAAATGAGTTGAATAATGTCTGAGAGAGTAAAAACCTGTTCAGTTCCTGTATAGAGCTAGATACAGGTGCTTTGAAAGAATGAGATCTAACAGCAGCAATAGATGTAGGGCTCCATCTGTGCACTAATCCTCTCCTGGGAACATCTGAACACATTGGATTGGCTGGTGCCGTAATGCGGATAAGGCATACATGATGATTACTGTAATAGCCGAGTTAACAAGGGGCCATGGAGGCTTGTGCAGTGGAGTCACCGGGCACAATCTCTAGCCTAAGTGTCTGCAGAAAGTTCTGAGCCAAGGAGAGTCTGGTTGAGAATGTGAGCACCAGCAGGTCCCTGATAGTCACTCAGCTATGGGTATAGTCTATGAGTACTTAAAAACATGGCAGATTTTTAAAGTGGAAGCTTTAGGAACCTCTGTGGCCTGGGAGCTTGGAAATGTTGCTCCCAAATAAATGCCAGATTTACCAGTTGTGCAAGTGGCATAGGCTGGTTTTTAATGCCATCACATGAAGCACTTTGCAAAGCTGTGAAGACACTGCCATTCAGAGATCCTTGCCTTTTACTGAGCATGCTCTTGTGATCTTTGTTCATAAGGCTGCAAAAAGCAACCATCTTATAATCCATGTGTATAATCCATCTTAGAAAGTGCACGCTATTTTACTTGGCAAATCTGGGCAAAAATATGGGTAGAATCCCCAAATACTTTGTGTCTCTTCCATTTCTGCCCCTGCCCTGTTCTGTTTCAAGTGTCTGTGGAACAGAGCGAGAGTTACCCTGGTATAAAAGCTGTTGCAGGAGGAAAGAAGTGTCCTCCCTCGTTGAGTCCACGAGTGGTCTTAATTTTTGACATGCAAAGGAAAAGACAACCTGCTTTTCATATCTGTACTAAGTTAATGCTGATGAGTGATAATTTACATCTCATAGATTTAAAGTAATGACTCAAAGGTCTGCAGGTCTTTAGAAGGTCTTTAGATTACTTTCAAAAATTCCCAATACTCAATCCTAATCAATTAGGCTTCATTCTGCATCCTATGACTTGAGGCTTTCTGACTGGGTATGTATGAAAGGTTAAGCAGGAGTATCAGGTGTCTTAGGGAGATGTCTATTTCTGTACACCATTTTTACTTTAAAGTTTTCTGAAAAGCACCTTTTATAGTTTGCCCAGCAGTTCAGCTGAAAGAAGGTAGAACGGAAGCAGAAATTTCCCTACTGCAGCCATCAGCATTTGACAAAATATCTATTTTTGCCTTTAGTAGATAAACTATGTCAACACAGTTGTGAGCAGATTCCCTAAGGAGTCCATCAGATAATGTGTAATCTCACTTTCATTAGGATTAGGTGGGCATGTAAAGTTTGCACTGGAGGTCTTTTGGTCTTGTAAACTTTTGGTCTTGTACCCGTAAATCTTTAATGTAATTGTAATACAGTGGTCATATAATTGTTTTTAATCTGAATTGCTTTTCTTCTCCTGACACCCTCCAAGGTTTTTGTCTTGGCATTTGATTTTATTGTTTGACATTTTGCTGTGAAAGTTGCTTGAGTATTGAGTGCCCAACATAGTTAGTTCATCATAAAATTGATGGGCATGTTGATTGCATTAGTCACGCTCAAGTTTTCAAGATTCTGTGTTCCCGAGTGTTCCAGTTCTGTTTGACAAGCAGAATATGGTCCATTACTCTAAAGACAAAGTTCTGTGTGTCTGTCAGGAGAAATGTTTTGGCTGACATATTTAACCAAGCTGCAGTTGCGCTGTGGGTAGCAATTACACCATTTTTAAGAGAAACTGCCACACGCACATTGTCCAGACTGGATCTTTAACTGCAGACAGCCACATTGCAAACCTTATGCACTGGCTTTGGTTGGTGGTGAACTCTTTCCCAGACTCCCTGTCCTGCAGCCTGTATTAAAGGTTTTCCTTCTTCTGTTGGGTCTGTTTGCCTCAGCTGTATTGCTATCAACAGAGTCTTTAGTCACATTTTGGTGTGTTTTTTCAGGGTTCAGATTGCTTTTTTAGTCTTTAAGGATGCCTCGGGGTGTCCTCATTCTAGGGCTCGGGTGACTTCTACAGCAGACTGCCCAGCAAGAACACATGGGATAGATGAATTATGTCATTTCCCCATAGTGGTTGATGGAAAAATAGGAAACATGAGAGGTAGGTGAAAGGATTTGTAATTTTATATTGACTCTTTGCCCATGTGACTAAACAGCTCATTAGTGTTTTTGGAGGTGGCTAACACACCACAGATGCTCATAAATGCTCGTGTGAGTATTGTACAACAATGGGCTTTCAGTGTAATAGCTGAGTTTTCAGTGCCATTTAGTATTTCTGGCCAAGAAGCAGCAAGATGCAAATAGTAATTGATTTCTTATCAGTGGGAAATTTCAAAAGGGATGCTCTTTTTTCAGCTGAGGAACCAGAAACACACATATGCAGCTTTTCAGCAGTGATTAACCAGAAAAATCAGCAGTATATTTTTCAGCTTCAGCTTTGGAATCATTTTGAGTGGTTTCAGTCTTCATGAGTCTACTAACAGAGGAACCTGTGCTCCCCTAATGCCCAAATTTCTGTGGATTTGAGAATGGTGAGGGCAGTGCTGAGTAATGGTCTGGCAGCCAAGAGAAAGGAGTTCGTGAGAGGTGACCATTATCTCTGTGTGTATGTCAAAGGATAAAGCCACTCAGAGGTTTTGCACTATGTAAGCTTGCAAAGTAGGATTAACAGGGCTTACACAATGTGTTAAGCCTTGATCTCTGAACAGTGGAAAATGTAATCAAGGATATTCCAAGGAGGAAGTTGGAAAATTAAAAGACCAAGGTGGGGGGTTTGTTTGTTAGTTTTTAGTATTCTTTTTTATCTCCACAAACCAGCAGATGTGAACAAAGAGCGCAGCAACGTAGTGTTCGTTCCAAAACTTCACAAAACTTCAAGTCACATCTGACAATCACAGGGCAGTTATCAATACAAGAAAATAAAGTGGTTTGAGGAGCTCACCAGTGTTGTAAATGTTCTGCTTTCTCTTGGTGATGCCACAGGGAAGTGCACATGTGCTTCTCAGAGGAAAGCATACACATTCCAGATAGGAAAGGTGATAAAAGAGAGGAGTGAGAAGATGAACTGACTGGCATCAGTGAACAGAAGGCAGAAGTTATCTGGGCCCTGAATTTTGCATGGACGCTTTAAGAAATGCAGAAGGAAAGTGCAATGTGGAGTCCAGTGGGAAGAAGAAAGAGTTGTGAAGGAGAAGCTGTGTTTTAACAAACTATTGGCAATTAATTGAGTGAATGTAACAGCCAGAAAGGGAGCTACTGAAAGATTTTGTTGGGTGAATAGGGAGAAGATGTCATGTTATAGCAGTATGTTCAATGGAACCCTAGGGAATAGCTGTATTATCACTACACCTGTGTAATTTAGCAGTGGGGGATTTAAGCCATCTTGCTAATAATTTTTTAGACTCTGTAATAACATTGTGATATTGATCACCTTCTGTATACAAACATACCAAGAGTGAGACTTCCTGGCAGGTTTTGTAGACTTGCTGTTTAATCTTAGAAAACCATGCTTTGAATGACATAGGTTGTTTTAGGTGCTGGAGGTGTGTGGGGAATTTTGATGGCAAGAGGAAACGGTTGATGCAATTCAGCTGTGGCTGAAGTCCTACATAAGCACTAACTATCAAGTTCTGAAACAACTAATCATCAGGTAATTTCTTGACTGTGACTCAGCCTGTCAAATGAAAGGAATTAGGAAGATGAAAGGTGATATGTTTCCCCAGAGAGAAACCAATCACAAACTAATCACAATATCCTGGGAAGCATCTAGCCAAGCAGAAATTAAATCTTTGCTGGACTTTCCAATTACACAGTTCCAGTCCAGATGTTCATGCTGTTGAAATATCTTTATTTCTCGAGGAAAATAAAGACATGAAGTGCCATCATCATGGGATGTGTAGTGGCTGTGACAGCTGCGTCAGCAGGCAGGAGAAACGTTCTGTTCCACACAGTGATGTGGGTCCCACTGCTTTAGAAGGAAAGTGGGGAAGAATTGAGTAGCTTTGTCTTTGTAGGTAGCTTTCCAAATGTGCTCAATGTTCATCTAACTAGACAAACTTATAATGAAGTATTCAGAAGTCTTCAGGGAGCTGGATGGAAAGCTGTCCTTTGTTCTCTGGCAGGGTGCTTCCTTGGTGGCTAGTGGGAAAAGAGGGAGCTGGCACGAGAACAGGAGAGACAGGTTTTTGATTTGGTTTCAGTTCAGTCAGTTGGGCATGTAGTGTTTGTTGGGTGTTCTCTCTTCTCTTAAATGCAGTTTGGTCACTCTGTATAAGCAGGTCCTTAATTACCTGCAAGTTTTATAACCTTGCTGACAGCTCCACAGCCAAAATCCAGTAGCTGGAAATATTGAATTAGGGGAATTCAATGAGTGGCATGTAATTTGCTTAGCTGCTTGATCAGGGGTCCTCAAACCCCGGCCCACGGGCTGGATACGGTCCCCTGGGGTGTCCAAACCGCGCGGCCAGGCTGAGGCGGGCGGCTCCCCGTCTCTCCCTCGCGCTCCCAGGCAGGACAAGCCAGGCAGCACAAACTACAGCCCGGCCCCCGACACTGTCTGAGGGACAGTGAACCGCCCCCCTGTTTAAAAAGTTTGAGGACCCCTGTGCTTGATGGTCAGTTGTTGTGTTTGCAAAGCAGGGGATATGAGCACTGCCTAAAATTTCTGGGACCCGCAAAAGCAAGTGTCTTGAAAAATACAATCTACTGCCACTTTCCAGCTTCTGAGAAACAATCGGTGACTGAAAACACACAGGAAAGGGACAAGGGCTGTCTGGGTAAAGCCATATCTCACAAGCCCAGGATGTGTAGGTTTTTCTTCTTTCCAAGGCTTTATGGACAAGAGCTGATTTTCTTGCTGAAGGTGTTTGTGATGCTGCACCACTGCATTAAAATGATTTCATGTGCCAAGACTTCCAAAGGCTGTTGGAATTAAGAAATAACTTCATGATTTCACACTAGTCTAGACGTGTTCTTTTGATGGTTTTTCTCTATGTGTTACTTTCTAAGTTTCTTTGAAGAGTGATAGGTTTGTTACTATTGATAAGGAGACTAGATTGAGTGGACTGTACTGTGAGGTATTATAGATACCTTTTCATTTCAGGATGCCTGGGTGGTCTTGTTCATATGTTAAAAGTATTTTGGCCTCACGAGTGTTTTCTTCCTAGACAGAATGACAGTGATTTTGATGTCTTTTGTCTTTCCTGTCAGGAGGCATTGCCTGTCTGTTGGAAACATGAGGATGTGTTAGCAATCCATTGCCATTATGTGGTCTGCAGGCATTGCTACACTTTGTTTGTTCCTGTCACATGCAGTTGTTCTTAGAAGCTTGAAACGTATGGGGCAAGGGTAAGGGCTTAACAGATGAATATTTCAGTTCAGTGCCGTGGCCTGTAACACATAGGATACAATACTCATGACTAGATGATTGCCTTGTCCTGTCTGGATTCAAGATCTGCTAGTCCACTTAAAGCTTTTTTCCCCACATACTTCCTTCTAGAAGAGCTTGTTTTCTGGGAGAGAAGAGAGGTCCTGTGTTGAGTTTTTCTGACTCTTTGTGACCTTTCTTTGCGGATGTTGTACAAACGTTCTCCTGTTAGCTCTAGGACTCCTCCCTGGACTCTTGTGGCTTTTTTCTCTACTTTCTTTATTAAGTCTGCCTGCAAACTCTGCTGTTGATGGGATTTGGATTGTTGTAACACTCTCATATTACTTCTTGAAAGTGCTGTGCAGGCTTATATCACACAAGATACTTTATGCTTTATAATATGATATAACCCATTTTCTAGTTTGAAAGCATTTTTTTCACCTCATCTTTTTTCAACATGAGTTCCAAGAGTTTACTTTTTACATGCTGACATAAGAAGTTTGCAAAATCAAGGAGCTGCAAGTTAAACAAATGTAAAGGAGAACTGAAAATAACAGCAGTGATGGTAGAGTGTAGGTCATGCAATGAAAAGACTTGTACTCACAGATATTGTTAATTGTCAATGAATTATAGTCTATTGAAACAGAACAGATACATCTCTCTCTGTGAATGAACTGTGGTGTAATTGATTCACGTTTCCAAATCAATGACTAGCAAATTAGGCCTCTAGCATGTAATTTACAACTTGAAAGTGGTAACTTAACTGCTGTTCCTTCATGACTATACTTGGTTAGCCCTGACTGTGTGCTGAGCAAGACACACATCACCTTTTCTATACCTGGCAGTTACATTACTTAGCCTTTATACTTTGCATAATGTAATTGCAGTAATGGACCTATTTGAAAATAAAAGCAGGATAGGCTGCTGGAAAGCTAATTTGTGTAACTCTTAACTACCGAATAGGAACTTTAGTGAGCAATCCAGCATGAGCTGTGTCAGCATAGTGCTGTGTAAGCCTGCTGCTCGGGCACAGAGGTGTTACCGGGCCATGTCGTGGTGTGGCAGACACCCATCCTAGGGGGGTTCATCGTGTCGTTTGATCACTGGAGATTTCATGCTACTTCTGCTGGGGGGTAAAAAACAGAAGACAGCCTGTACAGTTCTGGTACTATAACGTTCATGGACTCCAGTACTTTGTGCAGTCATGGTAAATAACTGGGATAATCAAGATGCAAATGTGTAAAGTTTAAATGATTGCATAGAGTGATGAAACGTCAGAGGGCTGTGTTAACAATATGTGGTTTCAGTGATCACCCTTTGTCATGCACGTTTCCTCTTCAAGAAACCAATTTCCTATTCGTACCGCTTGGGCTGCTCTCTCAGCTCCAGTTTTCCTTTTTGTCCCTGAGCTGTGTTGCAGGCAGTCATAGCTCCCTTGGTGTGACCCAAGACATCTCTTCTGTGCTGTCTCAGTAGTTGTCTGTACCCTGTTTGCTCTGACATCCTTCACCTTCATACTTACATGTGCACTTCTGCTTCTTTTGTGGTTTGTTTCTCCTCTAATCTTCTTCTTGAGACATCCAGATTCCTAGAATATTATTGCATCTGATTCAGTCTTGTCATTTTTGAAATAGTTCTATTTAAGAAAATGTACCGATTCTATGAGCAGAGCGCTCTGACTTACTTTTGAAACCCATTGTTGTGTTTTGTTTTTGTTTTTTTCTTTCTCCTTTCCTGAAGCCGTGTGTGTGTTTGAAGGCAGAACCTACTTTGAAGGACAAAGAGAAACTGTGTATTCCAGCTCAGGGGACTGCGTTCTGTTTGAGTGTAAGGTAAGAACACTGCTGGTGGAAACAGAAAATCCTTGCATTTATCAAAGTCCTGCTGGTAGAATGGTCCACATCCAGGGGGCCCCGTGTTTATTTTATCTTGCTGAGCTTCAGGTTGAATTTTGCAAATAAATTTACTTTGCATGGCTGCAAGCTTTGATTGCGCAGCTTGACAATCAAGCTGCATTCTTTTCCTCTTAGGTATCATCTCCATCATCAGTAATAAAGAACCAGCAGATCACCTAGTGTTTCCATTGATGCATGGGCAGTGTTGTTGTTGTACTCCTGTATGACAAGTGCATGGACGTGCTGGGGGCACAATTTGGAACTCGGGGTAATTCGTAGTGGGAAAGCTAGATAAAAAACCAAGGAGGAAACTGGCACTCCATGCATCTGGCTGCACTTCTGGTGATGTGAATCTGGTACAGTCATATACAGAGTGCCCCTGATGCTGAGTCAGTCTCGTCCTACTGCATGAGCAGAACTGCTCTTCAGGGCACTGATGCACTTTAAGGGCAAAATATACCCCAGGGACAGTTGTGGGTTGAGAATTACACACGCTGCTGCAATTAGGCCTGCACTGCCTTTTGCAGGGAGGGAGGGGAAGGAGTCCCCTTCAGCTTTCTGACTGCAGTGGGGTACAGTTGAAAACCTGAGAGCACATTTTAGGGCAGAGAAAGAGTGGGGAGCAGCTCCTCTGCCCACGTTCTGTATTGGCCCATTTTCTGGAAATCTCAAAACATTTTCACAGACTCTGAAGAAGTGTGTTTTACAAAGTAGAACGGGGGACTGCTGGCTTACTGCTGTTGGTTTTAAACTTTTTGAGCTGAATTCCTGGAGTACTTACTTTGAATCTCTCCTGAGAAAAGAGAGGAGGAGCTGACCAGAAAGAATTTTCAATTCAGTCACACACTTGTCAGGACTGCGGGCTAGTGTTTTCAACACAACACCTGGGACGTGAATTCTGCGATTAGTCAATGGATAGAATGAACAGTCACGCAAAGTGACGTCGTGCTGCCTCATGTCTCTTGCAGCTGGCAGTGCAGTCTTGTATGAGCTAAATGCTTCTGTTGGCTGTGCTAGTCCACATTTTGTGGCTTGAACTCGTTTCCTGGTGGGCTGCCTGACTGCCTACTGTCCTGGCAGAATTATTTGAGCTTCAGCGCTGGCTGATTCAACTGCTGCTTTATCAAGGACCAAAGTACACGCAGGTTCTGCTGAGCAGCACCATGAATAATAATTCAGAGCAGAAAATCCACATGGTGCAACCTCCATTGGTCAGTTAGGAAATCTATTTTATTACTACCAGAGTTCTTATGAAAGGATGTAATTAATGACTCCAGCTCAAAAGAAGAATGGAATGGCACAAGTGTTGATTTCATGCTTGAAGGTTCATGATGATGTTATCAAGGCAATGGAGAGAATTTCTTCTTTTTCTCTGCGTGTGATTCTACACATCACTTTTTGTTTTATTTGGCTGCTGCAGTTGTGCCTGCTATGGGCACGCAGTTTTCTGTTTGAATGTTATGACACAAATGAATGAAAGATTCTCTTTCAAAGTAGAATTTGCAAAAGAATTAAATGCAATCCAGACTGTTCTAATTGATATTATTTCCATCAAAGGTGTGTGGGGTTTTTTCCTTGATTTCGTGCCATTGCTGGGTTTTGCTCGCCCTGGTGTGCAACACATCGGTGGCTGATTTACTTTACTGTGTCATCAGGTTAAAGTTAGTTTCGCTGTCCAGATTGTCTAAGGTAGAGTTTGAACAGTAATTTTGATATTGGCCTTTGTCTTCATGTATCATCTTTATATTTCATGCTTAAGGAGCATTTAGAATTAAATGCTAGACAATACTAATAATAAAACACGAAACGCATACGCATGATGCACTTGCACGCAGAAATCAGGCTCTCAAGTTCAGTGAGCTAATATTTTAACCAGATTGCTGATTCTAAGGCAGATGTCTCTGAGAAACATGTTGTTGTTTGCTTTGTTTTCTGTCTTTGCCATATCATGACTAGAGCACTGCAAGACACATTAATTAGGGCCCAAGGGAGCCTAAACGTGGTACATCTGTGGTAGCCAGATTGTGAAGGCAAGCATTTTTCTGTGGTCATAATGCAATGGTTATCTCTGTGACTGCACTAAGTGCCTGAAGATACTTAGACATTATATTGGCATTGGACATCTCCTTGTGCATGATCCAAGGCACCTCTCTTTTCTGTTAGGGAACTGGCACTGGTTTCCTTCGGTGTTACTACCACAGCACTGGGATGACAGGTGTTCAAGTTTTTAACTGCTGCTTTATTCATTATGAGGACCGTTCATTCTGGAATCTGCTGCCTCTCTTTTTGAGAAATAACTTACTCTACAGGCATAGTTTTCAGAGAAACTTCTGGGGCAAGTTGCTCGACAACTATGACAAAAGAAGAGTACCTGCTGTTGCTATATTTTCCACTTGCTTTACAATGTTTGAGTGTATAGGAGTTCCTGGTGCTTTTATTGTGCCAAGTTGTCCTTTCAAGTGGTTTTCAAATGTACCTGGAGTTTGGCTTAGGTAGCTTTTGTTTGTGTATTGTAATGCTAAAACTCCACTGAAGTTATCATTCACCTTTATTTCTTCTCTCACAACATGAATCAACAGGACCACAAAATGCAGCGCATTCCAAAAGACACTTGTGCAGCTTTGAACTGCCCGGAATCTCAACAGATCCCCTTATCTCACAGTTGCTGCAAAATCTGTAAAGGTAAGGTGGTAGCTGGATATACATAAGCTCAGGGGGACAGTCCATTTGCATGGGTTATACAGTCTGTTTTCTTGTCTACATGTGACAATCCCTATATGTCTTGGGAAGCTGAATAGATAACAGTTGCACTGTGGCTTTTGAAAATTGTTTGTAAAATGTCTAATTGTGTGTGTTTTGTGAAAAAGTTGTTTCTTCCATTCTAGCCAAAAGTGAGTGAAAAAGAAGTAAGGCCCACATTTAAAGATTTTCTACCCTTCACCCACTCCTGCGTCCAAGAAAAATGAGATTGGAGAAAAGTCCGTGCTTCCCAGCACCCTTCTGAGATGCTTTGAAGTGTGTCTTTCAGAGAGCTGTTTGTGCCATGCAGTTGTTCAAAGTCTGGAGTAACTTGTTTAGCTATCTGGGGTTGTACTCTGCATCCAGAAAGCAGAAGTTCGAGGAACATGTTTGTGTGCCATTGTATGTTACACCCAGACAAATCCCTACCGAAGGGGCAAGGAACGTACTCTGCATCTCAAGCCTACTCTTTTGATCTGGTCTAGTACAGTACCTTCAAAGCTATGACCACTTGCATCTTTACGTGTCTGTGTCTCTTTCTTCTGTTTCTTCTATGGCTAAATAATGATAAATTGATTCTACCATAAAAGAAGATATTGGACTCTTGGGCATATTTTGAGTATATTCCAGTCGAACAGAAGAGTGCAGCTATGCCTGTTTCTGTGCTGCTCAGCACAAACACATAGGATTTGTTTAATCATAGAATCATAGAATTGCTCAGGTTGGAAGGGACCTTTAAAGATCACCTAGTCTAACCCCCTGCAGTGAGCAAGGACATCTACCAGATCAGATTGCTCAGAGCCTTGTCAAACCTCACCTAGAATATCTCCAGGTACATCCTCAACTACATCCCTGGGCAACCTGTTCCAGTGTTCAACCACCCTCATACAAAAGACTTTCTTCCTAACATCCAATTTAAATCTACCCTTCTTTAATCTGAAACCATTGCCCCTCATCCTGTCACTACATGCCTTCATAAACAGTCCCTCTTCAGCCTTCTTGTAGCCCCCCTTCAGGTCACTGTCAGATTGCTGCTGGTGGCTTTTCTTCTTCAGGCTGAACAACTCCAGATCCCTCAGCCTGTCCTAGAGGTGTTCCAGCCCCTTATTTTATGATGTCACATGATTAATGACATCAAGAGAGATTAAGAAAGTAGAAAAGAACTGAAACAAAGTTGATAGGTCTTGAAGTCTGTCACAGCCAGAAAGAAAATTTTAAATTATAATTTTCTGTAAAACCTTCAGTTGTTTTAGAGAAAATAATTATATTTATTGTGCCTGATATAGCTGAATGTTTTCTGAACATTTTCAATCCTACCTCAGTGATGCTAGCCTAGCCTCTCATGAGCTGTGAATCTTATTCTTTAAATCAGAAGCCGCTGTACGCTGCTATTCTGCAACATACATGTTGCTTGTTAATGCAGCTAATACACTAAAGTTAAGAATATTATGAAATAAAAAAAAATATCAGAAAAAAGGCCTTACATAGGCATTCATAATTATTTTATTTCAAAGTCTGATACAAACCAGTTCAGACCAGGAAATAAGAAAAATAAGACTATTGCTTCATTGAGGACATTGAGGTGCTGGAGCGGGTCCAGAGAAGGGCAACGAGGCTGGTGAGAGGTCTTGGAAACAGGCCCTGTGAAGAGTGGTTGAGGCAACTGAGGTTCTGTAGTCTAGAGTAGAGGAGGCTGGGAGGAGACCTTACTGCTCTCTACAGCTACCTAAAAGGAGGTTGTAGCGAGGCTGGTGCTGGTCTCTTCTCCCATATTACTAATGATAGGACTAGAGGAAATGGCAAAGAGCAGATGTCACCTTTGCCAGAGGTTGCTCTTGACACACACGCTTCTGCTGCCATCGATGAGTACTTAGACCATAGATGAGTACTTAGTACATAGAATCATTAGGGATTGGAAAGGACCTCGAAAGATCATCTAGTCCAATCCCCCTGACACAGCAGGATCACCTCGACCAAGTTACACAGGAACACATCCAGGCAGGTCTTAAACATCTCCAGTTTAGGAGACTCCACAACCACCCTGGGCAACCTGTTCCACTGCTCTGTCACCCCCACCGTGAAGAAGTTCCTTCTTGTATTTATGTGGAACCTCCTATATCTCCAAGCAGACTTTTGTATTGTCTTACTTGAAGCGCTCATTTAACTTTGCTTCTGTGAAGTTAGGGGTAGAAGCTCTTTCAAAGTGAAATGTGAAGTAGAAGCCAGGTGGAGTTACAAAAATAGTAATTGTTGTTGTCAACAAATACTTGTTTTTAATGTGTAAGAGGCCTGTGTTGCAGCCTGATTCCAGATTGCATGCTGGAGCTGTTACTGTTACACCAGTCCTGATCCCCTGAGCCTGACCCACACTTCCCATTTCTCATGTGGGAGATTTTGAGAGAAGAAAAAGTGTTTGGAAAACAATAGTGAAGTACTGCTGCTTGGTGAATGCTAACGCATCAGCTAAAGAACAAGCAAACATAAGCAAATGAAATTATTGAGCAAATGAGGAGGAGACAAGCTCCACATCTTTAGCGATGCGTGCAGAAATTGTGGAGGCTTCAATTCAGTTGCTACAATCAGCTTGGATTCAGCAAAACAAAGGATGATTTCATGGTGTTCAGCAACACAGCGTTAGATTTATGGAGAGTAAACAGAAGGAATCTTAAAAACCAGAGTGAGTTGAAAGGTCAGTCTAAATTTTTTAACATGGATAAGAAATTCAGAATCTGAAAAACCTATAATTAAGGTATAGAAAATGATCACACTGAAGAATAACAGAAGGAAAAATATAGGAAAACAAGGATGGCCGGGAACTGAGACTTGAAAAATAGATTTATCTGAAATGGAAAGGATGATGCAATCTAGGAAGAGTTTTAGTCAGTGGAGCTTGAAAGGAAGAGCTGTGGTGAGGGTTAAAGCAAAACAAGTCAACGTTAATCAAAGACTTTTGGTTAAATATGGGAGGATTTTATAAATATTCGTGGGAACAAAAAGTGTTAGGAAAAAAAGTAGTGCCACTAGTAAATGAGCTCCTGAGTGTCTAAGTTGTTGAGCTCTTCGATCAAACAAACAAACAAAAAAGCAGAGAAAATATAATTAAGAAGTGTCCTGTAAAAGTACTTAACAATGACAAAGAGACAGTAAGGGAATTGAAGTGTGCCTTCTATCCAGCTGCCTTAGATCAATGCTGCAACCTGAAATTGAATCGAAGACCTAGAGACAGTCTGTTCTTGTGGCCTTTACTACTCCTTTCATCTGTTTCATGCTTGGTACAATTTATTTTTCTATATCTCACAGACACTAGAAAGGTATTCATTGACCTGAATAACAAAAAGATAGGACTGTCTTTGACAGGGATGTTTTATAATCCCTGGATTCTTCTTAACCCTCAATCATATTTGTTTCTGTGCAGGCCACGACTTTTGCACTGAAGGACATAACTGCATGGAACATTCTGTCTGCCGAAACCTAGAAGACAGAGCGGTCTGTAGCTGCCGAGACGGCTTCCGAGCCCTTCGAGAAGACAATGCCTACTGTGAAGGTAATACCTGCTGTAGGAGCTTATCTCTGCTGAATCAGTTACAGTGGGATGAACTCAGTAGTTGTCACAGGGATAGATTCATTGCGTGTCGTGCAACCCTACAGTGCATTAATCAACTAAAAGAATGACCTCTTCAATTGAGATCTTTAAAAATAAATAAAACGTCCGATCAGTGTTGACGTGGCAAGTTAGTATGGCTCAGGCCCTGAGTTAGGAACACACTTCCATGGGAAACTTTCCCACTCTTTTCCCACTGTATGTTGATACTCAGGCGGTCTAAAAGGCGACTGCTGGAAGAACGTATGAAGCACAACCATTTTCTTTCCACTGCTGCCTGTGTCCCTTCTCTCTTCCCAGGAAGTAAGTAAATGCTACGGACTGGGTACTAGCGCTACGAATGATATGTTGTTAATCACAGCAAGTAATGATTTCTTCTTTGAGCTGTTCTTGTGGTGTCAGGGAGCAACAGGCTCCTTAATCAGAAGAGAAGCCTCTGTAATTTGTGTCTTCATTATCTCATGTAATCCTGTGAGAAAAGCGTCCCTACTCCAGCAGCGAGAACCAAAGTCCTCTGCAAATCTCTCAGCTTTTGTGCAAACTGTTGCTCTTCCTCATGGAAACCCTGATTCTGTAGGCACTTCGTGCTAGAGCACTCTCAGGCCATTCTTACAGTACGGCTAATGCGGCCTTTGACTAATAAGCCATTTGGTTCAGACGTAGCCTGCAAAATTAAAAGTCAGGAATCTGTGAGCAGAGAAAGATCTGCAGTCCTTCCTAATACCTGGGTTTTTAGCTGGTGACACACAATTAAGTGGGATAAATCAAGACCTTTTAAGGCTGTTCCTTTGGCTGAACTCTGCAGAAGTTAATGTCTGCGGCTTATTTGAATTAGTAGCTGCATTAACATCAGTGGGAATGCTCATCCGTAGATTAGGTTGGAGAATTCGTGCCTGTTTTCAGTAAAGGAATGAGTTATTCAGCTTCACATACCTCTGTTTAGTGCCTACCCTAAGCTATTTGATAGAAGCCTCTTTTGAGATGCAGAACTAAAAAAACATACAGGAGTGAATCCCCCCTCATCATGCCCCAGCAGGCATTTGACATCAGGACCTGCTGCATAGCTGGTTCTGTGTTGCAGCATGAGCTACAACTTTTATCCTGCAGCCTCTGGAGACTATGTGGAGGCTCAGGCTGTGGATCTGCATTTCTGGGAACAAATCAGCCATTTCCTTTTTTGAGGTGTCCACTGGAGCACTGGAGTTATGCTGAAATCTGGTGCTTTAAGAAGGTTTTTTTCTGCAGATCGGTTGTTACTCTGCTGAATGGAAGCAGAAAAACAAGTTATGATCTTGTGGTCTCCACATCACACAAATGGGAGTCTGTTGCTGCGTGTAGAACTTGCCAGGTGTGTCGCAAGCAAAAACAAGAAGCTTTTTTGAACAGTGAAGGCTGTATGGTGGTGAAACGTTTAGGTAAGGACAGAGCAGATTATCATATATGAGACTACTGCATTCATGTTATAAACTTGTCATATGTGAGATTGACACATCCATGTTATAAATGGATTTGCCAGTTTGTGCAGTAACTGAACGTAGTCTGAAGATTTTTGAAAAGGTTTTTCTGAGACCAGACATGTTTTAGTTTTGAGTCCATGGTGCTCTGTTAACAGTTGAGCTTGATGGTCTTGAAGATCTCTTCTAACCAAAATGATTCTTGCCCAGGGGGGTTGTGGAGTCTCCTTCACTGGACATGTTTAAGACCCGCCTGGATGTGTTCCTGTGTGACTTGGTCTAGGTGATCCTGCTGTGTCAGGAGGATTGGACAAGATGATCTTTTGAGGTCCCTTCCAATCCCTAATGATTCTATGATTCTATGTTTCGATGACTTCTTGGCCTGATTGCTTCTGTATGGAAAAATGACATTGTTTTGGGGTGGTAGTTGTCATTATGCTGCAGTGCTTTCAAAAAGCTTTTATAAGTGAATGAAAGTCCGCGACACGCTGTTTACATGAAAATAAGAGTTTTACCTCTTACTGTGTGTGGGTGCATTAAATTCTCTCTTTGATAAGCTGTGTGCCTTAGGGCCTGATTGAAGAATGTTTACTCACATTGAAGATTGTGGAAGTACATCCCATTAGGAAGATGTGTCCATATGAGCAAAGCTCTTGAGATTGGGTTGCTGCCAAATGAGTTTCTTCCAGCGACGGGCAAAGCTAACTCGGCAGAGAAGCCAGCTTAGCTTTCACACTACTTGTGTACGTAGCTGCGCCGTAGGCACCGCACTGGAAGATGCGCATTTGGTAGACGAGTGCAAATCTTGTCGTGGCTGGCCATCCTTGGCTGCGTATGCAGGTCGTATGCTGTAAGGATGTAAGGTTACAGGCTGAAACTTCAGGATTGTTTTGTGTGTAAGAGGAGGGGTAGGGGACTGATACACCCATGCTTATTCAGAGTTGTGCTTTTACTGTTGTGTCCCTTTTTCTGGCTCAGATGCCTGTTTGAGCACTAAGTTTTTTATTTCTGGAAAGAGACTGTTAATTTAATATTAAACACTACCAAGGGCACAATAGCAGCAGCGTAACACAGGTCTTTTTGGAGTTCTGTCCCTCGTCTGGAAAGGCTGAAATGGTCCCAACCTTTCTTTCTGAGCTCCATGCCCTTTCTCCACTGTGCTATTATTGTGGCTTCAATTACAAGCTATGCCAAGTGTAGAAATGTTGAGTTAACACAAAGCCTTTCAGAGAAGGCTTTTTGTAATGGCTGGAGCCCATGGGTGTGATGGCTGTTCTGTGTTTGCACTTCACAAACTTCAAATACACCACAAAATTGGATGTCATTGATTCTGTGCTAGAGCCAAACCTCACTAAATACAGTCCTGTTCTGTGCTTCAGCACTGTCAAAATTCAAAGAACAAACAGAAGTAGTGATGCTCCCTTTGGCAGAACTTCTCCTTGAGGTGAAGAACAAAAATTAAAATATTCAAAGCTTGTTTCAGTGCGGGTCTGGAGAAGCTGCATAAATTTCATCTGAATGCTGGGAGAATTTGGCTTCTGTCCTAGAAAGAACTGGTGTATTTCCAAAGCTGTATGATGTCTCTAGATACTGTTATGGTGGATACCTTTCTGTTTCACAATAATAATATTTGTTAATATTTATATCATATTTAGCTTTCCCTTGGAGGAGCAAAAGCAGCACTTAAAGCACTGGGAGTTCTTCGTTTACATGCTGCAAGCCTTACTGCCAAGTACTCTGACATCTGTCTTCTGCCTTGGGTCATGATCCTGCTCTAGCAGGGGCATTAGGCTAGATGGTCTTCTGAGGTCTCTTCCAATCCCTAATGTTCTGTGATTATGTGGTTTGTGACACCTCATGGTCAGGCTGGGTGTGGATGATGCTGTGCTGCCCAGGTGCATTTGCTTCTGAACATATCCTTTGTGTACAGCCTACCTAACGTCAGTGTTTTACAGGAGCAGATGCTCTGATGGAGTGTAAATAGTTTTTTCCCAAAGCAACACCTGCACTACTCTGAACCGACGATCACCCTCGGGTCTCTATTTGAAGTAGTGTTCAGTGCCTCCACTACATTTGTGGTGGTGAAGCTATGCTGGAAAAGTTTTGAAGGATGAAGTGTGTAGCTCTTGGCTATCAAGATACTCTGATGCATCTAGAGGCGTGAAATATACCCATATTTCACATAAGACGGGTTTGTAAATAGTCTGCTGCTGGCAGCTTTAGGTGTTCCTGTCAAATCTTTGAATCGAAGATGTTTTCAGTTTTGGTGGTCCTCAAAAGATGTGTTTGGGGAGGAGCTGTTACTTGTACCCTTTAGAGCCTGCACTTAGACAGATTGCTCAGAGTCCAATTTTCTGATTTAGCAGTAGTGTTCAGCTATCTCTGTGAAAAATCTGGTTTCAGTTCTGTTACCAAGGATCGCTGATTAAATAGGAAGGAGAGTAGGCTCAAGGAAGAAGACAGCAGAATGCAGTCATGTTTTGAAAGTACCAGGACTGAGTGTGATCTGAGAAATACAGGTTATTTGCTTCTCTCTCAGGAGGATTTTGCCTGATGCAGAGAACATTTGACATCATGGACTGATTTTGGCCAGGATGATGCTATTTATTTCATATCAGCCTGTATGGTGCTGGGCTTTAGATTTGTGAGAACGTTGTTGATAACACAGGGATGTTTTTACTGTGGCTGTTTCTCACACAGGCTGTCTCAGTTTCTCCCCTTCGACGCAGTGAGCAGGCTGTGTGTAGACAAGAGACTGAGAGGGAAAACAGACTGGGCAGCTCACTCCAACTGACCAAAGGGATAAGCCAAGACATAGGATCTCATGCTCAGCAGTAAAAATGGGAGTACTCTTTCTAAGGTGGTGGTTGCTTGACGACCATCTGGGCATCAGTCTGCTGGTGGGATCCAAAGAGTGATTGCCTTTGAATCACTTTTTCCACTGTTTTCTCCTTTATTGTTTATGTGGTCTCTATCCACAACCCTTGAGTTATTTCTCACTTTTGCCCTTTTGATGCTGTCCCCCATCCCACTGGAATGGGGAGCAAGCAACTGGCTGGTGGGTGGGTGCTGAATTGCTGACTCCACACATCATAAACATACCTCATGGATGCGTGGATCATAGTGTTTACTTTCTGATGTTAGGGAATGTAGCTGTACAAGTTGCACAGTACATAACCTAGCTAACCTATCTTAACAGTTTGGGATAATTTAATATTATGAAATAAATATTTGTGAAAACATTTTCCAGTTTTATTCTCATTTACTCTTTTTCCTCAGTAACTTTCCTAGTCTCTCTGCTGTTGATGTGTCTGTCCCAGTTTCAAGTCGAGTAGCTGAAATGAGACCAAAGGCTGAGTGACTTTCTCTACATTTGAGAATTGCATCAGCTTCACTGATGATTGTCCCTTGAGGAACAAAGGTCTTCTGTTTAGAAATCTGCTTTTGAATAAGCTGGCTTCATCTGAATCATTGAAGAGAGGTAAACAGTCTTAGGGATGAATTGTGTCTTTCCACAGAAGATGTTTGAAACACATTGGAAGTGCCACTTGGTTGGACCTCATCAATTTACCCTTGGATCAGAGCTGTAGGTTCTTATTCTGCTTCAACTTCTTTTTAATGACTTGGATTACGAAAATAAAATCTCCTTTCAGAATGAGCCAGGTTTCTACAGACTGCAGTGACAACAAGAAATCTTCCAGAATACAGCAAGTAACACGTTGCCGTAGGATGTATGTTGCATCGTATTGCCAAGTACAGTAACCAACATCTTTTTCTTTAGGCAAGTGCAGTGTGTAATATTGAGAACAGCCTAAGATGGGGGCCTCTGTAATGGAGATAAGCCCCAGAGAATTAAAATATACTGTACTACCAAGTCCTCTGGGTCTTTAATAACCAGGACTGCGCTGTTTGCTGGCTTCGCCATCTCCGCTGTATTTTGGGGGGGGTGACAGTCCTACTTAAGAGCTCTGCAGTACTGTCAGTTTTGTGAAAGTGGCAAGGTCACCCAGGCTTCTCTTGCCATACATAAATTCTTGTTGTGAGAGAGACGTGGCAATAGCATTGCATACAACCAAGAGATAAAGATCTCCATCCCTATCAGCCAGGAGTGTTTGAGTCATTACCTTGTCATTTAGGGTTGGGTTGGAAGACTAATCAAGCAGAAAGAAAAACTTTCACTCCAGGAGGCAGAATGTTATTTCCAAGTATCTATCAAAAAGTAATTAAACGTTATTAATAGTAAAAGAAACATTAATATTAAAAAGTATTAATATAGTATAAATTATTACTATATTTTCTCAGCAAAGACAGAGTCTTCTTGTTTCCATCATTACGTTACTGAGAAATCTATATGTGAAGTTGTCAGGCCAGTTCCAATGTGCCAGTGTACCAGAGTGGGCCAAGTCCTTCTTGTCTGCCCTGGCTCTTATCAGGAACATAATAAAGCATGTTCCTAAGTGTACAAGTAGAGTCCCCAACAGCATTTCATGAAGTGTGGAATACACACAGATAGTCCCACCACCTGCAGCTCTTCTGAGGTTTGTACATGTACAAGTAGCAGGATGTGATTCAGTGTGATCTGATTTTAATTTCTTCTGCAGGAGGTACATTCAGACTGATTCTATCATCCACCCATAGCCAGGGCTGATGTTACTGCCATTAAAATAAATCACAAACTTTAAAATAATTATGTAAAGGGAACCTCTTGGAAACTTACCTTTGCTGCCAGTGTCTGCTAGGATGTGTTGTTGCACTGAGAGCAGCCCTTTTCCACCAGCAATAAAAGCACGTGTTGTGTTTTGTTTTTAAATGAGAAATTAAGGTGGAAATTTTTGTGACATTTGCTTAAATCTGTGAGCTCAAAGCAAAAGAGAGGTGAAACTAAAGCCTTCGTTTTGTTCTTGTTTTTCTTTCTCTCCAGTTTTCATTAGTGACTGGAAGACAACCCTTGGAAAACTAACCTGCTGTCAGTGTGCTCAAAAGCACCCACAGCCAGCTGGTTGTTTTTCCTTCATAACTTCTGAAACCTCAGGCTTAGATCCCCAAGGGCTCCAACAAAGACACAGAAATGCCCAAACTGAATTTTAAATCAATATTCTTTCCTAAAGCACGCAGAGCATTAGCCATCCCTGTAATGGTGGCTGTTGTGGTACTTTAACTAACGGGGCATTGTTTGTGAAAAAGCTGACATTGACACTTCTTTCTGCTGAAGAGGCAGCAACGTACAGAAAAGTTTGTGGGGGCATGCTGCATCCTTCAGACCCTATCCAAACTGCAGATGTGGTGTCGTTCACCCACAGGGGCCTTACTGCGGTTCACAAGTGGGGTTAAATCCATTTGATGGCTGCTCATGAGTGGTATCCCCCAGGACTCAGTGCTGGGGCTGCTCCTCTTGAACAACTTGATTGATTATTTGGATGAGGCAATAGAGTGCACCCTCAGTACGTTTGCAGATAGCACGAAGCTGGGTGGGAGTGTTGATCTGCCTGAGGGAACAGAGGCTCTCCAGAAGGGTCTGGACAGGCTGGGTCAATGGGCTGAGGCCAACCGTATGAGTTTCAACCAGGCCAAGTGTTGGGTTCTGCACTTGCGCCCCAACAATCCCCAGCAGCGCTACAGCCTTGGGGAGGAATGACTAGAGAGCTGCCTAGCAGAGAGGGACCAGGGGTGTTGATTGACAGCTGGCTGAATGCGAGCCAGCAGTGTGCCCAGGTGGCCAACTTGGCCCGCATCAGAAATAGCGTGGCTAGCAGGTGATTCTACCCCTATGCTCGGCCCTGGTGAGGTTGTACCTCAAGTACTGGGTGCAGTTTTGGGCACCACAGTATAGGAAGGGCATTGAGGTGCTGGAGAGGGTGCAGAGAAGGACAAGAAGGCTGATTAGGGGTCTGAAGAACAGATCTTTTGGGGAGAGGCTGAGGGAGCTGGGGCTGTTCAGCCTGGAGAAGAGGTAGCTGAAGGGAGAGCTCATCGCTCTCTACAGCTACCTGAAATAAGGGTGCAGTGAGGCAGGTGTTGGCCGCTTCTTCTAGTGGCTAGGAATGGAACAAGAGGAAATGGGGTCAAGTTGCACTAGGGAAGGTTCGGACTGGATACTAGGAAAAGCTTTTTCTTAGAAAGGGTTGTGAGGCCTTGGAACAGGCTGCCCAGGGAGGTGGTGGAGACGTGGTCGCTGGAAGTGTTAAGAAAATGGGTAGGCATTTCAGGAGATGGTTTAGTGGTTATGGGTTGTAGGGTGCACAGTTGGATTTGATGATCTTGAAGGTCTTTTCCAACCTTGATGATTTTATGATTCTGTGACAGGTACATGTGCATGTCCAGAAGAGGAGTTTTAAAATACGTATGTGCAGTATGATCTGGGCTGCCTTTTCCTTAGAATAATCTGAATTTGCAGTTTCTGTATAAAAATATTGATGGTCCTTGTTCATGTTTTAAACAAAACCACTAAGAGCACGTATTAGTAGCAAGGGGCAAGTACTGATAAATTATTGACATTCACAGTTCAGAAGAGGAGAAGCTGTCATACTTTATAAAACAAAAAATATTATTCTGCAATTCAAATCTAAAGATCTATTTCTGAGTGCAGTGCTGAAGGGGGATGGAGCATGAACTGGAGTCTCAGTAAGTTGTTCTCATTTTGGGGACTCACTAATTAATCATATACAACATCCTTTTTGTTCTCAGTGTGCAGATACATCAGACTAGTTCCTTGGTGCCTAAGGAAAGGCCCCCCGGGATGCTTTCATGTCTGACAGATAACTATATATAATTACTTGTTTTATCATGTATACACTGCGACATGAATTAATGATAAGATATTAAGCAGTATGAAGATGCAGTTTGCCAAGTAAAGCACTGCACGATGGCAGAAATATTTGTTTTAAAAACATGTTCTGTGCAATATATGTTTGTGTCTTCAAACTACAAAATGTATGCGGAGTCTGGTGATGTTTTCGTGTGACTGTGATGAAGATTTCATTTTCTTCCAGGAGTCTCACTTGGACAGGTAGCTGTCGAGCAATATCTCCTGCTGCATGTTTAACAAGGACAGTTTTACCTCAACAGTCTGTCTTCCTTTCCAAAAACTGGGCCAAGTTGAAATAAAAACAACTCTTTGTTCTGTTAAAAGTGATATTTCTGAGCTGCAGTGTTCTGCTTGGCCCCTTCAAAGCTGTATAATACAGCTTCTTGCAAGGAATGTAGACTGTGAGTGACTGGTTTTATTTTAAGTCTGTTTTCTGCCCTGATAGCCCCTTTCAGGCTGCAGGAGATGCACAGAGAAATCAGGAGCTTGAGCAAGAATGAGAGATTTAAAAGAACATGAAGGGAAGAGCACCGTGATGTGTACAAGGTGTGCGTGCAGTCGCTGTGTGGTTAGTTGTGGATGAGGAAAGAACACACCTTGTGTGTGGATTTAATTTTTAGCCTAATTGATGCTTTAGCAGCCTAGTCAAGATAAAACAAACTCTTATTAGTTCAATTACAAGTGTTGTAATCTGCCTCACCTTCTCTAAAGGTCCATTAATAATTCAATAAAAATCAATAAAGATGATTAGCTGCCTGCTTCCTCTTACTCCTCCTGTGTGTTGCTAATGTGCGTTGTCAGTGGCACAGGTTCTTCGCTGGGAGCAGCAGAGTGGGGATGGTGGAAGGTTCCGTTTCTTTCTCCTTGGTCTTTGTGTGATTTTTGCCCTCAGATCAGGACCAAGGGTTATTGATGAAGTTGTGGGGGAAAGGCATTGAAACAGGCTTCCCTGGGGGGTGATTGAGTCAGAATCCCTGGATGTATTTAAAGGTTGTTTGGATGTGGTGCTTAGAGATGGTTTGAATAGGGTAATTGGTTGGGCTTGGAGATCTCAAGAGGCTTTTCCAGCCTGAATGGGTCTATGATTCTGTGAAAGGTGGAAAAGACTAACCTTCTTCAGCAGGTAAATGTGAGGCTGTTTATGGGCTGTAAAAACAAGACCTTTTATTATCACAACACGCATGGGTTTTTTTTAAATTGTAGCTCTAATCTACTCTGCTCTTGTGTTCAGGGTAATTTTGACATATTAAACTTATGAAAAACATTTTTATAAAGAAAACTTTTTATGTTCCTCTTTGCTCTCTTCCTAGATACTGACAATTACTTGTAGCAGAAATTCTGAGAAAGTATCTCCCTGCCTAGCACATGCATCTAAGTGTGAACAGGGAGATCGCTGATGCTAGATACCATCGAGATTTAAAGGAAATGGCTGGAGGCAGGACACCATCCATAAAGGATTCTTAGTTCTGGAAACAGCCTCTTCTCTTAGAGCCCAGATTTACTGACTCAGTACCAGACTCATTTGTTCTGGCAGGCTTTTGTGGTGGATAAAGGCAATGATGGATGGTCAGGCCTAAGGAGAGGCTTTGTTTGTTAGCGTGAGGCTTTGGTCAACAGTGATTTATAGATTGCAGGTCAAGTCCTCTTCCTATTAAGGGGATTGTAAAACATAACTGGGAATTTCACTCTGGGGAAACAAACTCATTAGGGTGCAGGAGGAAGGGATACAGGGAAACTTTCCCTGAGTTACATATATTTGCATAAATTGTGTTTGAGTGCTTGGGATGATGAGGAAAGGCTTTTTTTTACAGTTTTGATGTTTCTGCAAGCAGAAACAAATCATTGAAGTGCAGATTCTAAACACTCTTGCACTAACCAATTTTCCCAGAGATGGCTCTTTTATCTGTTCCACTGGGAGCAAAGCAGGTTGCTCTCTAGGACTACACTGTTGTCAGTGCATCACAGCTGGTGGCTCAGGATCACATCACAGACTTCAAGCACACAAGTCTTTACTGTTGAATGTGTAGAGCTATTGGAGTGCTGCATTCATCCCATTGAACTGACTTCATCCTACTGGCTGAACAGTAAGATGTTAATGTGCATTAATATGCTAACTAGGCTGTTGAGCAGTGGAAAATTAAGATGAATGTTGTAAGTTCTTAGATATTGAAATGTGCCAGGTTTTCTGTTGTACTTACTGCTGTTGTGCCTAAAGGTGAATAAAAGGCTACATCAGTGTTTCAAGTAGTGAGCAGGATGAAAAGGCTTTTATTTTGGTAGCTCTGAAAAGAGAACAGATGTTGGGCTCTTTCCCTGCCCCTCTTCACTCTTCACCGATCCCTAATACTTGAACCTAACGTATACGATCTTTGCATGTGGAGCGCTAAAGGGAGAGTGGACCTGCATGTTTTTTGTCTGGTCAGCCTGTGTGTGACCAGTTGTTTTTTGCCTGTTTGCCCTTTTTGTATCTTCTGTGTTCAGTAGTGATGTAATTTAATACTAAAATTACAAAGTGCTTCTTGTCAGCAACGCATCATTGGTGTAGAGCAATGGAGTTTTGACACTGATTGCAGTCACAAAATCATTAGGGTTTGGAAGGGACCTCGAAAGATCATCTAGCCCAATCCCCCTGCCACAGCAGGATCACCTAGACCAAGTCACACAGGAACACATCCAGGTGGGTTTTAAAAGCATCTCCAGAGAAGGAGACTCCTCAACTCCCTGGGCAGGCTGTTCCACTGCTCCCTCACTGTGAAGAAGTTCCTTCTGATATAATAGTGTGATAGCAGCGATAGTTTATTTCCTTTGTTTTCTAGAGAGCTCGGTAGGAGAGAGTTCTGCTTTCCAGTGAGTGTCTGAAAATGTGGACAAGATCTTTACAAAAAAATACCATATTTTTTCAGGCAAAACACTTTGAAGTTCTCACTACGGCCACCTGATCGGTTGTAGTAAGTTTTGTTAGCGGTTTTTTTGGTGATTTGTTCTTTTTTTTGAACAAGCAAGGTTCTGAAATAAAGACAATTGCAAATAAAGTGCTTTGCAAAACCTCAGTATGTGGTACGTTGGGAAAATGAAAGCTTTTATTTAGAACACTTCCAAATTAGGAGGTTTCAATCAAAACAGCTCTGGCTTTACGTTTTTCACTTCAAAATGAAAGCCATTAGTGTTTTGGGTGTCCTGTGGCTATTTACTTGCAAAAGCAATCATTAATACAGTTTTCAGAAAGTTCTATTTAATGCTTTTGAGCCTGTGGATCTTTAGGTAGAGTTTTCTGGGGGTGCCAAAGCCAGCTTCTAGGCAGTCTGTGAATGCCAAGAACATAAGGCCTCTAATTACTGGAAGACTGATGTTGTTACTTAAATACAAATCAACACCATTAATTTAATACGGAGCTGTGAACTGGAATGATGAAAAGCAAAAGTGACATCATTTGTGGTAGCAGCTGAGGCATATGGTGTACCTGGGGGCTGGTGTTGCGAACTGTGGAACATCTGTACGTGGAGTTCTGTGCCATTTTGCACTTTCTGTAAAAACCCAAGTGCCCCTGGGCTGGTCTTGTGATAGCTTAATTCTTCTGTTTTTCTTGGTGACTCTCGTGATGTTTTGGGTGTGCTCACTGTGCTCCGTGTGAATGCATTTTCGGGTGCGTGCTTACATGGAAATTACAAAATGAGCTTTTCCAAAGCATCACCCTAATAGGGCTGTGACTCTTCCAAGCCTGCAGAGCTTACAGGGAAAAGAAAGGCAGGAAACCAGCTGAAGTATATTGGCCGCGAAACTCTTAGGGGCTGAATTTGTGCAGAGCAGGCTGGGCTCACCAAACAGCATTTGCAGTGGTCGATACTCTCTTGTTCGTAGCCAGCTGCTCCAGGAGAGCAGTTGCACTGGGCAGAGAAACTAGGGGAAATAGTTTCTTTTTGAAGTGAAATGAAATTAAGGAACAACTTTGGCGTTTCACATTGTTTTCTACTGGAGGCAGTGTAGATGTAAAGTGGAGGAAAAGGCAAGCGATGAGCGCAGTTGGTGAGCAGATATTGATTTAAAGACACTGGGAAAAGAGGAAGTTTTCTGAGATACACATACACCCTGAGTAGGAGGAAAGCACATGAGTTACCACTGTTGACATTTAGCATCACAGGATTAAGATGTCAACCTTGATCTGAGTTTATGTACCTGGTCTATTGTTTTTAACTGTCATCAGACTCTGAAACACAACACTGTTTTCCATCCAGAGATTTTATATTCAACTCTGCAAGCTGTAACCATCATTGAAAGCAGGGAGGAGATAAAATACAGACAGGCAGGAAGAAACCCAAGCCACCAACCTACCCTTCTGCTTTTTAAGACACTTTTGCAGCAGGCACATGGCATGACAATATAACTAGATGTACAGAGCATCCCAGTAATGCTCTCTTTGTCATTCATGTTACAGGAGCGGTGTGTTACTGAGCTCTTACAAATTAATACTCTTTTCCATTTCTTGTTCTTTTTCGAGGCATAATAATAGTGTGCAGAATTTTTTCTTGTTGTTTGTCCATCTGTCTCTGTCTTACCATTGAAGTAGCCTGTTACAAGAAATGCATCTCATTTTGTAGCCCAAGGGAGCACCAAAACAAATCAGCTTTTGAAGTTCATGCCTCACATGTGTAGTTTGCTCTTTGTACTGCAGCAGGTGTTCCACCCCAAGTAGTATTTTATCACATTGCTCATCTTAATATAAATCAGATTCTCTGAGGTTCTTTTCAGATACGATGTTTATATGTGTACCTGTTTACATATGGATGTGGGCATACGTAGGTATATGTGTTTAAAAATTACCAGTTAGCTACCTTACAGTTCTGAGATAAACTCACAATAAGTTTGAGTGTTTTTCCAGAACTTATAATCTTCCTTGTAATTTCTTCCCAAGCAATAAGACCTGCTAGATCAAAGGCATATAGTACACATTTAGTAGTGTGTTTGTCTATTGGTGATTGCAGTGACGACACAGGGGCAGTGATGGATGATATTGCCATGCTGAGGAGGCTGGTTTGCTATTTGGAACCCCAGTTATTTTTGTTGTTTAAATCATAGGAATAACATAATAGGCACTTCAAAAGGAAAGATGTAAGCCAATGTAATCTTTGGAACTATACTAACAGCTGTTCACAGAAAGCTCATGCTGCTTCTCTTGTTTGAACACCTCAAGCTGTAGTTTTTGAAAGGAGAAAGCCCAAAAAGTTTCCAGAATGTGTTGCTGTTCAAGTAACTTTTGAATCTAATCCAGCACTGATGAAAGTGAATAGCAGTCCATCCAGAGATTGCAAAGAAAGCTGCTAGGTCTGGGGACTGACCTGTTGGAGAGTAGTTTAAGAGAAAGGGACCTGGGGGTCCTGGTGGACAGCAGGATGACCATGAGCCAGCAGTGTCCTCTTGTGGCCAAGAGGGCCAACATTATCCTGGGGTGGATCAGAAGCGGGGTGGTTAGCAGATCAAGAGAGGTTCTTCTCCCTCTCTGCTCTGCCCTGGTGAGACCACAGCTGGAGTATTGTGTCCAGTTCTGGGCTCCTCAGTTCAAGAGGGATGTGGAGCTGCTGGAGAGAGTCCAGTGTAGGGCAACGAGGATGATGAAGGAGGTGGAGCACCTCCCTTATGAGGAGAGGCTGAGGGAGCTGGGTCTCTTTAGCTTGGAGAAGATGAGACTGAGGGGTGATGTCCTTAATGTCTATAAATATGTGAGGGGTGGGTGTCAGGAGGATTGAGCCAGGCTCCTCTCAGTGTCATCTAGTGATAGGACAAGGGGTGTCAGCTGGAACATAGGAGGTTCCACATCAATCTGAGAAGGAACTTCTTCCCAGTGAGGGTGACAGAGCACTGGAACAGGTTGCCCAGGGGGGTTGTGGAGTCTCCTTCACTGGAGATGTCCAAGACCCGCCTGGATGTGTTCCTGTGTGACTTGGTCTAGGTGATCCTGCTGTGGCAGGGGGATGGCATGATCTTTCGAGGTCCCTTCCAATCCCTAATGATTCTATGATTCTGTGATTTGACTCGTGTTCCTCTTTGCCTTATTCACAGATATTGATGAGTGTGCTGAAGGACGGCACTACTGTCGTGAGAACACCGTGTGTGTAAATACACCAGGATCCTTCATGTGCATCTGCAAAACGGGATATATACGCATTGATGATTATTCATGTACAGGTAAGAGCTGTATATTTGTGAAAGGAAACAGGATGATGGTGATTCTTTTGAAGTCAGAGCCACAGAGCACTTACATGGCATATTAAACAGAGCAAACACCCAAATAATTCAGAGTATACGGTGCAGAAAAGCAAAAGCTTTTTACAGGGTGTGTGTATGTTTTGTGAAATTGTAAGGCAGTCTGGATTGTCTCATAGGTCTGCATGGGCTTGGGTGCTGTTTGAAAAGGTGAAGGGAGGAAGTGGAAAGGAAAAATAAAAGAGCAAAAATAGTGCTATGGGTTACTCATTTTCAATGCAGCATGCCAGTACAACTCCGCTTGGAGTATAATGGTTCAGAGTTCATACTCTGTCTTCTAGACTTCTTTTACTGCAAGGTGTTTAAGGGTTGTGGAATGAGCACTTAACATTTATAACAGCCTTCTGTATCAGAACCAGGCTGACTGTAAGTGTTCCTGGGAGGAATAAAGCAAGTAAAATTCAAAGATGTGGTACATTGTCTCGGGGAGGAAAAATGCATGCGAGCAAAACAGTACCAGTGTTTTGTGCACACAGGGGAATGCATCAGCATTAGCCTTTTCTGTAAGAGGAGATATTTGTTCAGTACAATTTTCTTAGAGTTCACATTATCTAACAGTAAAGCTGGCTATAAATGGATGAGAGTATTCACAATGTGGAGACGGCACTGTGAAGTCAATTTCTAAGTTTATTTAATTCTTTCCATTATGTGTTGGCATTTGTAAGAATCAGTGTTATGGTTGGTACAAAACTAACTCTTCATTAAGTGGAATAATTTGCTTGCCCAAGCATGCAGAGCACTCGGAGACATGGATTTGAAACAATATGTGTGTGATTTTTGTGTGTGCTTTAACCTGTATTTGACATTCCTCTCACATACACTGGCTAGCACTATTTCACTGCAGTAAGCCCAGTTCTTGAAGGACCAAGTCATAGGCTGCTTGCTGCAGGACCCTTCTGAAGCAACCAGTATGTTTCTGATCAATGTTTTCCACGCTGTCACCCGAGTGCAGCTGTTGTTTCACTACCTAGATTATTTCACCACCTATTTAGGTTATTTTAGGAATGACTGTGTCTGAATCCCTGTGATACTTTTTCCTTCCACTTTGCTTCCCTTGACTTGCTGTTCTGAGTGGACTGTGCAGATGGTAAACTATTGCAAACAACTTCTCAGGGGCGTTTGGTCCCTGTAAACATAATTAATGTGTTTCTTCGTACTCCACACATTGCATTCCTCCTGTTTGCTGCAATGTTCTCTTGTGAAATTCAACACAGTTCAGGAGCTCTGGAGAGTAGGAACTGATGCAAAGCTTGCTGGAAATGCACTTCAGAGCTCCCATCCTGAGTTGAGTTTGACTCCACATTTGTAAAAGTTCCCCATGAATTCAGCCTGATGGGTGACAAAAAATGAGTGAATTCTTTTCCACCTTTCCCTCATCACAGTGGGAAAGGTTAATGGAAAAGGAAGCAAAAAAAGGAAATACAGTAGTTTTGTAAGATTTCAAATCCTAAGACTCAATAAGCCAGTTGAACCCTAAGTTGTGCAGTGAGATTCTGTACGTTTGAGCAATGCCACTTGCTGTCATGGGGGGCCTGCAGGTTTTCTGGAGTTAAATTAGAGTGAATTTTGTGCATGAAGAGGCAACTCTGAAGATTCAGTGTCTGTTAAGTGAAAAGTGTTTATGAATGGCAAGCTAACGTCGTTAAGTGCATACATTACAAAACAACTCCATTTTTTTCTGGTTCTGCAATTAATGCCAGCACCCTCATTTGAAGCACCGGTTGGTTACTGAAGTATGCAGACTTATAAGACTCTTGCATCACATTTCCACCAAACAATAAGTGACTGAAAGGTTCATTATGTTTTAAAAACTGCAGGAACCACAGGATACATTTGCAGTCATCTGTTTTGATCAGGAAATGGTGTTTTGTCCTCGTTTTAGCCTGTATGAACGTTGCTGTATGAATTTACAGGGCATTTATGTTATAGCACCATATCCAAGCAGGTGGCACGTGTATATATCAATGTGCAGGTACATGAGACTGATCTACTTGTCTCACCCCTCACCTTGTTCTTTCCTGGCTTCCTTCTATTAACACTCCAGACTTTGGAGTGTTTCATGTGCACCAGACATAAATCTAAGAGGTGAAGGGAACACAAGCAGGGAGGATTGTGTTGCTATCTCTCTAACATGGAGCCTGTGGAAGTTTGAAACTACTAGCTTATTTTGCATTGACTCTCTTGGAGAATCTGTTAGGTTCAGATTACGTTCTGAGAATCAGCCAAAGCTCCATGTAACAGAAACACGGTGTTCACACATCATTGCTGGACTATGTGGATGTTAAGAAATCCATGCAAAACAGCAGTGGGATGGAGCTGATGATGCAAATGCACTTTGCTCTCCTGCCAACAGACCAACAGGTTTAGTCTAGGCTGGTGTGCTGGGGTGTAGCTGCGTTTTCATAAGCATGATTTTCTCCTACAGCATACTGCAGTGTTTTAAACAAGTGCTTTACAAGAAAAACTCATTATACTTCCCTTTATTATCTTTTTGTTTCTTTGTTCTTAATTTAACTGCAGCCTTAATGATGTTTAGCCAAACCAGTGATATCTAGGGCTTGAGAAGGAAAAGTATCTTCCAAATACAAGGGTTTTTAGAGAATCAAAGCAGCAAAGTATGTTAGGGAACTCAGCCTGTTTCAGCCAACCTTGCATTTACTCTGTTTGAGTCTATCAGTTTAATCTGCCTTTCATTATTGTAGAAAGCAGCAAGTAGAAGTGTTTGCAGTTTGAGAAGTGAGATAGCACCTTGTCCATACCCAGCACAGCTCACTGTGCATTACGAGCTCAAGGACTGTTCAGTGCCGCTGGGAATTATTCTGGTTAAGCTCAATTTTCTTGTCATGATGGTGCTAGTTCTTGATGTTAAGGGTGTAAACCAAGCCTTTTCATGTGGTGGGAAAAAGAGGGCAGTAAGGAGAAAAGCAGTCGTGGTAGACAAGAGACAGAGCTCTGCAAATTAAGGAGATGACGTTGTTGAAAGGTTTTGTAAAGAGAACCATGTTCAACTCAGCTCATCTGTAAATGTAAAGTTGTGCACTTTCCTTAATAGAATTTCCTGGGGATTCTGTATTTCTTATTTTGTTGTTGTTGTAATAAACAGATTTATTGTGCAAGTGGCAGACAACAGCAGATGTATTCCATAGTCCATACAGAAACCTGGTATTTACATCTGGCAAAAATGAAGTGGAAAGGATGTCTGAAGAAGAAATGTTATTTTTAAACCAATTCAAACACGGATAACCAAAACATAATTACATTCCTAGCATTGGATAGTCTTTGCTGTATGTAATTAATGTGCAAAGTGGCTGTTGTAAGACTTCAGTTCTGCACTGTTCCTGTTTTCCTTGGGATAGCTGGAAACATCAGCTTTGGTAGCGTCAGTTCTCAGCTACTGCAGAAGGGTGTTATAACGGTGCCTTTTGCTGATGGCTCATGACATCTGTGCTGCAGAGGTGTTGTGTGCAAGGGCAGTCCTGATTATTTCAGGTGCATATTGGTTCTTGCCAGAATACTGCAAAAACTACCAAAGGCTTCAGGACTCCTGGCTCCTGGCTGGCTCAGTTGGTAGAGCATGGGACTCTGAATGTCTGGGGTCATGGGTTTGAACCCCATGTAGGACCGCACATGTTGAGACAGCCTGCACACACCAGGTGCTGTAGGCTTACCCCACTCCAGCAGTGGAGGTTGGACTGAGATGACCTTTTGTGGTCCCTACCAACCTGTAACACTCTGTGATTCTGCGATAGGGTTGTGTAATATGCAGTTCTCTTCAAACCTCTCACTGCTCGTATACAGAGTCCAAAAACTCTGGGTTTTGCCAATATTTGGAGCTAAATACAATTTTTCAGCCTTCTTTTGCCTTCTGTAGAGTTTAAGGTTCTTGGCAAGTCTCTATCTGCCTCTGCCTCACTTTGGGCAATTCTGAGTTTAGATTGCCAGCTGAAATATCAATGATACAGAAGCGGAGGCAGATTTGTAACCCAGTTCAGGAGTAACAAGAGCACATGAACAAAGTGCCAACTGACCCTGTGTGTTACTAAATGTGAAATTGTAAAAATATGTCTCGGGTCATATTGTTCCTTGTAATGTTTTGCAGTGGCACGTATTTCCATAGCTGTGCATCAAATAGCTGTCTTACGGTAAGCTGGAGGAGAAGCTTGGGAGTGTCCCTAACAGGAAGAATATATCGTGTAGCTTGGCATTACTGTGTCATTGTTTGCACAGGATAGCAGAAGTGCAGGAAGGAGAGGCTGAAAAATTACAGCTGAACCTTGATTACGCCGGTTAAGACGTGAGTGATGTCCACACAGTTTGCTGGCGCCTTATAGTTCCGTTCTCTGCACACACATGTAATTCAGCAGTCATTGATCAAAATAGAAAAGAGACATAAAATCAGTGACATTGAAGGGGTTTTCTCCTGTACGAGACATTTGAAAAGAAATCTGTGCTATCTATCTCTGTCAGAATCCTGGGTACAAAAGACTGATTTAAACAGTATATAGCTACTTCCTGAGCAGCTAGCCTCTCTCTTCCCAGCATGTTTATTGCAGATTTTACAATAGATCTGAATTACATTTTGATTTTCACAACAAAGGATATAATGAAGACATCCATTTCAGGTTTTTTCATTTGTATTCATCTTGGAAGCAGGATTCCCAGGGTTAGATTGAGTTAGTCACAATCATATTTACACAGAAATCTGTTGTTCGTGATTGATTTTCTGTTCCAAAATCAATCATAACCATGAGAAGGGGGGATGACTCCTAAGCTGCATCCATATGCCAAATGGGTGCACAAACTGCAAATTAAAGGCAATAAAAATATGCCTTGGGCTACCATCATTTCCCTACATTTGTATCATTGCATTCCCCTTCCACTCTGCTTCACAGAACCTGAAGTGTAATGGTGTCACAGTGGGGAAAGGAAGGCAGAAAATGGGATTGTGTCTCTGCTGGGGTAGATGTATATGTGTGGTAGTATCCTGCACAACCACTGTTAGATGTGATTTCATCTGAATGCCTTAGGATTTTTCTGGAATAGTACCACTTGACATCCTTACTCTGCCTTACAAAAAAAATACAGAGGCTGTTTTCTTGTCTGGGAAATTAAAGTTTTCCTTCTAGAAACAAGGATGCAGCCAGTGTCACCTCTGCTCTCTCAGGCTGCTGTGTGATCTGCAGCTGGCAGCAGTGCTCAGAACAGTGCAATCCTTATCCTTTCCTGCACCATTTATAGCAAAGGGAGAAGTTAGGAAAAGACAAACGAGATCTCTCTCTTTGTTCACGCTTGGCTCTAGCGATGAGGAGTTCTGACTAGGCACAGAGGATGGTTAATCATGTTTAATCTGAACAGATGTCTTTAATTTCCTGCCTTGGGACCATTCATCTAGGTAAGTAACCCATCAAAAGTGAAACAGAAGAAAGAAGACCCTGTGAGATTTAGTGCATCCTCCCTAGATTGTATTAAGGCAGATGAAGATGCGTGCTGAGGAGAAGTGGATTTTCTGAGCCCCAGGTTCTTAAGGCTCTATTTCTGTGTAGTCTTATGGGTCACTGTCTCTTACTTTTTTTGCTTTCCCATCAGCAGGAAAAGGGAAGTAACTGTCAGAAATGCTGTTGGTCTGCTCAGCCCCTGCAGTGGGTAGGAGTCCCTGAGGTAGGGGAAGATAACGCAGTTCTCTCCCAAAGAATTCCTCCCTGAGATCAGCCTGATCTGTGTTGCACACTCAGTGGTACTGAAGAGGGAGATGTTGGGACTCTCCCTGAGAGCACCACAAGACAGTATCCTCAGTTGGGTCTCCCGGTACTTGTGGTCTGCGTAGGTGATAAATGACCTATGATATGATGGACATACGAAGTTTGTGCTTGAATCTATAAATGAGACCCTTTGAATTAATGTTTGTACATGGGTGGTTTAGCTCATTCTCTATTTTTTTGTTTCAGTATTTTTTTTTGAGTGACATGAGTGTTCTACAACTTTGTATTCTGACACTAGTGAGATTTTACAGTGGTGCTGCACTTTGTCAGAAAATAGATTTGAATTCTTAATGGATTAATTATTCAAACCATAACAGGCAGGTTCATTGACAATCATGATCTGGCCACGTGAGCAGCAGTACTGACTTGTGTGAGACTGCTCACACAGAGATAATTTTACACATCCATGTTATAAATGTGTGCATGCCTTGTCACATTTTTTATATCATCATTTTGCTAAATTCATTCGAGATGCTTGTGTCATTTTTGTTTTCATTTTCACTTAAGCCAAGTTATGCTGAGGTTTTGCTACTGCTTGCTTTTAGAAAGAAATAGCTTAGAAGCCAAAGTAAATAGCAAAAGAGGTGGGGATTCCAAGTTTGTGAGGCAGTTACTTTGAATTATAGCCTGGCACTTCTGCTTTATGCTTCTGGGTTTGTTTTCTGACTTTCAAAGAAAATTGTGTAAGATTTTTATATAACACACCATGACACTCGTGGGAACATTTGCAAGGTTTGTTCTTGTCATTGGTTGAACCTGTTGATCAGATCCAACATAAGAATAACCAGTTCATTTAGTTAACATGCTAATGGGCTGAAACAATAAAACCCCAACAAGCAAGGTTCAAAACTCACTTATAAATTCACAGGCAAAACCAAAGACTTGCTCGATTTGGGGAATAAACAAGAGATATTTGAGTCATGCAACATGGAAGCCCCAGCAAGAAGACATGCAGAGACTAATTACATGTTCTTACATAACTGGGCTGAACTGCTACCTCTACTTCCTCAGGGGAAAGAAGCCTTCAGCAGATCTTTTCCTTGTGAAAAATGTGATGTCCACCTTTAAGTCCCTGCATCCATTCCTCAATGTCAATGGTTCTTTGAAGGGCCAGGTTCCTGTTCCATGTGCTTCCAAGCCAATCCACTGTTCCAGTGTGCCAATTCCCATGGGCCACAGACTGGAGACTCTCTCTCCATTTCAGCAAACTATGGATTGCAGGGGAATCCTTTCCTCTGCTTGCTTGATCTCTGAGGTTCTAAACTCCCACTTGCTCTCCATTCACCATGTTTCCAAGGGCAAGATGGCAGCCATGCCCGGTTCCAGCAACATGTGTCTCCTCTCTGAATACAAACCAAACAAGAGTCCCTCACAATCAAAAACCAGGAAACAGGAAATTCCAAACTAGCAGTACCATTTGGGCTTTTTTCTTTTCATTTAAAAAACCTACTTGTTTGTAGAGATATTGGTTGGCTAGGCTGAAGCTAAGAAAAAGCTTTGAATTCCAAGCTGCTTATCAACAGTTGCCATAGCAACTCCCCATCCCTCTGAATTCAAGCTATAACAATTCTTCAGAGTTCAAATAGATGGAAGGGATGAAGTAGATCTTTAGAAATTAAAGGGCTGAGTGCAATGGATGAGTGTCTTTGGACACTGAGTTTTTGACTTGGCCATATGGAAGACCTACTAAAAGCAATGAAAGATGGATTGAACTCGCAGACCTTTAACTAGATATATCTAATCGGACCTTGCCAGGCCTCCCTCCTTCCTCCATCTACGTCTTTATGAGTCCCAGAGATTTTTCCAACAAGTTTTTCTGGAAATGGTGTAGATGCATCCAGCAGCATTTAGGTTTTTTTCTAATAAGCGTCTCCACATAAATTACCAAGAAGTATGGCAGCAGCAATTTGAGTGACACCTGGAATTTTAATTCTTTGGAATACTGGCAGCTCTGCATATTTTTAAAATCAAATTAAATGACAAATTTGTTGTAAAGGAGAAAGAATTCCAAGACCAACATTAAAATAATTAAGGGTCTGAGGAGATTGACTTGACATATGGGAAAGATTTAAAGAGAAGACCACACATTTAGCTGCATAATGATGATGAAAATAGGAAATGTAGAAATTATAATTACAATTGTACTAATTAATAACTGCTAGGATGGTTGAAATAGTAAAGGGGAAAATGCAGGGGAAATTCCTGCACCACTGTACGTGAGCAGCTGGTACTGTTGGCCGTTAGTTTTACAAGTCAATCTTCTTTCCTCTTTAATGATACTGTGGGATGACTGAAATAAATTAAACTCAGCATAAAGAATGGAAATCTGGTGCTTCCTCACCTATCTTTGCCCTTTTCTTTCCCATGCAGACATTACTGTTTTCTCACTTTGGTTTTCCAACAGACATTTGCTTTGCCCACAATAATCAAACTTGTGTCTTGCCCCGTCCCTCTTGTTAGGTTTCATTCTTATACCTACCTGTGGCTTATAACCAACCTGGACATCTGCTTGGATTTCAGATAGTGTCACTAGCAGTGTCCCGACTTAGGATACCTGTTGGCTTGGTGCTTTGCTAAGCGTTGATACACAGTGGGGCTTTCTGAGAGTGTGCTTGTATGAAGAAGGAACCATCTCTGGGATACTTTAAAATCCATGCTGGCACTGAGTCAGGAGATAATGATCTTCTCCAGAGCACAGGAGACTTTTCTTTTAGAACTGGTAAACTTCCTCCACTGCTGTTGAATATGAAGTGTTAGAATTATTGTTCAGTTCCACAGCAGAAACTGAAGTTACCTTCAGAGAGTCTTTTATCTTCTTTGGCCATCTTTCAAAGTCTCTGAAAGTTTGTGTACATGTGATTAAAAAAATGCTCCAGTCTCCTGTTTGCAGAATCCTACCAGACAGGAAACAAATTCACATCTGGCTTCTTTTGGTATAGTGTGTAGTCAGACACTGGGTCTTGCCTCCTTTTCCTTCATGAATGCTTTGTTTACCACATAAATCTTCTCAGGATGCTTATGAGGAAACAGAGGTAGCATCTTTGCAATTGGAATGTAGCCCATCTTTATTCTCTGACACTTCTTGCCCCGACTATAGGAACCACAAGTCTGGTAACTGGATGGACTTGAAACGCCACCAACAGGGACCTGCAGTTTTTTTGAACTAACACATCTTATATACTGTTTATGATTCAGACCCCCAGATTATCAGGGGGTTTGCTGGCTGCTCGGTTGATACCCACTGTCTTGAAAGACACATCTATTTTTGAGGGAGGAATGCACTCCTTGTCACACTTTGGATGAGTGATTCCTCTAGGCAACTGGAAACTCAAGTTCATAAAAGTTCATCTGCCTGCGGGTTTCTGTGCAGATTTCACTGGTTTATTTTTGACTTCTAAATCCATCAATTGTTTTGGACATCAACAGTCTGAGAAAGCTCTTTTTTCTATGCTGTGCAGTAGAAGTGACATTTAATGGCAAGGATACTTGAGAAAAAGTTTTGTTGAATTGCTTGTGAGGATGCTGAAGGTAAAGTCCCCGGGGCACAGGCTGGCTAAAATTTCAGACTTGCAATACATTGAGATGTTCAGAAGCCCTTTGATGGGGTCTGACATGAGCCAGGAAACATGTTTGCAGCAGTGTACAGTGGTAGGATTCCAGCTAGGCTGTGAAATGTCAGTATTTGGTGGTATCATGTACTACTAATTATATTTTGTTCCAGCTGTACATTGAATTTCCCACAAATGAGTTCAGAGAGCTGAAAAGGAACGCCTCTCCTGATTCCAAACAAAGAATAAAATCTAGCTTGCATGTGAGGAATGCGAGCTGTGTTTCAGCACGTGCACCAAGCTCTTCTAAGGGTGGTAGAGTTGCCTGGGTTTCCCATGGAAGAAAGCTACCCTAAAGCTGATGTAATCCAAAGTTGAATGAAGCCTTCCAGCTCCTGTGTTTAAAGCTGTGTGCTTTTCCTCAGTTAATTAACTGTGTACAGTTCTCCTGCCTTTTCAGACACACAGGAGCATCCACAAGCCATCCTGAAGACCATAAGAGCTAGCAGTCCTTAGTACAGTGATAAATGAGGCCACATTTTAGTATGTGGCTAACTATGGACTTAAGATGCAGCTTGATTCAGCCCTGATGGGTACCTCTACCCTTTGCTACTGCAAAAAAAAATGTTAAAAAGAAAGTTTGTGACCTCAGGCTAGTCATGTTCTAATAGCTACCAACTTTGTTCCTTGAAAGGGCAGTCATGTGAAGCATGACGACAGAAAAAGAGCTGATTTCTTCCTGTTTCTTTCCTTTGACTTATTTTGAGGAATTCATCAGCGTTTGAAGTTGTTCTCAAGTTCTGCATCTTGTACAACAGCTGAGCTCATTGACTGGGCTTAAACAACAGCAGAATAATTGCACAGTACAGTGCAAGGGACAGAGCAGGAAACAACCACACTGACAGGGGCTTCTGCCATCACTGGAACGACGTACCCCAAGGGCAAGGGGAACCATCTGGTTTTTTCGTTTCAGATTTGGGAGATTCCCTCCCCAGTTACAACGTGCATGCACATGCATTGTCACAGCATGCAGTCCAGACTCTTCTGAGATGATGGGGTCCCGTTGCACTGTCAGGGTTGCTCCTAATAGTAAACATTCTAGCAGTTAACTTGTATCCACAGAGCATTTTTAATTCAAAACCTGTTTGATGCCCATTTCTTGGCCCAGTTTCCATTCTGCTTTATAGTATGGCAGCATACATGGAGCTCTCAGTCCTCTTTTGGGATAAATTCTCTCCAATATCCACTTTCTAGCTGTCAGATAATTCACAAAGCTAATAAAGGGATGATAATTCAGACTGAGCTTGTTGCTATGCGACTGCATTAGATAACAACACAAAGCATCTGTATACATCTGCTATATCTTATACAACAGAACTCATTTATGCTTTATTTGAACTGAATTGGGTTATCATCGACAACTTAGTTTGGAAGCTGTTTCAGCTTGGAATGATCCTTTTTTGTGTCTTTCTAGAGGTCACTTTTTAGGTCCCATGTCTGCCTTGGTTGCTGACCCAGTTCATAACAACTGCTCATCTGGCTATGCAATTACAGCAGGATTGATTTCTCAGCTAATCAAATTCCAACACATGTTTAAAGGGTATGATTTGAGTCGTTAAAAATAACTGTATTCCCTTGACAAAGACATGTAATGGATGCTTAATTGTTTTACAGACATCCTGGTTTTACTGAGTGCATACACATGTGATATGTTTGCTGTATATGCATGTGTGTTTCCACGTGTGGATTCTCTATTGAGAATACAGGGTGGAAAAGGGTATTGTATCAAAAGCAAGCCTCTAATTATTTTGCATTCCAGCAGTTTCTGCATGCTGTTTAAAAGGTGTCTTTCTGCAGAAGCAGACACAAGAATCAATTATTATGTTTTACAAGGAAAATACTTTGCAGTTTTGGTTTGCATTTGCAGGGAAGGATTTTTCACTGTATGAAAGGAGGTGCAAGTGTCAGCGTGAGAGTATGCTCGCTTTGAAAAAGTAACCCAGGAGAGAGTGAGATCTTTCTCCCTTTCAAACTTAGCATTGCTTAACGTGTATTTCACAGTATTACAACAGACATCCAGTGTAGCTCCCATTTCTCAGTGTTCTGAACCTCTCTGCAGCTTCCAAGCACAGAGCCCCTTGACAGCTACTACAACGTAGCTGTGTGCTGTGTCAGTGCAGTGTGATTGGAAAATCAGAGCTATTGGGATATAGCAAAACTAACAGAGTATATTGTAAATACAGACAAACCATACTGCACTGAATGAATTATCCACTTGCATAGCTAATTACATTGACTCTTCATGTTTGAATTTTACTGAAGTTGTCACAGGAGGTGGCATTCAGTTGCAATTTGATGTAGATGTTTTTATCTAAGCTCGTCATCACCTAGTGGGGTCAAGGATTCAGCTGGGCCAAACTTATTTGTTTATTTACAGCTTCTAGGCATTTGTCACTGGGTTAGCAGATATGACACTAGATCTACCTTGAGTTTTGTTGGATGCAGGCAGAGTAAATTACTTCTTTCCATAAGTTTAAGCCCCTTCTCTGTGGGCAGCTCCATCCCATGTTAGGTGGTGAGACCACATCTGGAGAGCTGTGTCCAGTTCAGGACTCCTCAGTTCAAGAGGGATGTGGAGCTGTTGGAGAGAGTCCAGTGTAGGGCAACAAGGATGATGAAGGAGGGGGAGCACCTCCCTTATGAGGAGATGCTGAGGGAGCTGGGTCTCTTGAGCTTGGAGAAGAGGAGACTGAGGGGCGACCTCATTCATGTCTACAAATATTTGAGGGGTGGGTGTCAGGAGGATGGAGCCAGGCTCTTCTCAATGTCATCTAGTGATAGGATACAATGGGTGTCAGCTGGAACACAGGAGATTCCACATCAGTCTGAGAAGGAACTTCTTCCCAGTGAGGGTGATGGAGCACTGGAACAGGCTGCCCAGGGGGGTTGTGGAGTCTCCTTTTCTAGAGATGTTTAAAATCACCTGGATGTGTTCCTGTGTGACTTGGTCTAGGTGATCCTGCTGTGGCAGGGGGATTGGACTAGATGATCTTCCAATCCCTAATGATTCTATGTTTTACACTTGCTCATTTCTGTAGGTTACACTGTCTGAAATGGGAACTGAGATGTCTGTAGCCAGACCTGGTTGCCAAGCTGTAGCTGTACAATATTTTTAGATGCTGTGTTTTGTCCTACTTGCTGTCCATCTGCTGTTACAGTCTTCCTGTAGGGCATCATCTTACAGCCTTTGCTGATGTCTTTGATATCTGTGAGGTGCCAGGCTGCGTGTGACTTGTTAGCTCAGTGTGTCTTTATGCAGTGGAATCCTGCCTGCTAACACTTGGACTTAGACACCTTCACCTGGAGATGAACTGCACCCAGAATTACCAGCCACTCTTCTTTAGAAAAGTTCAAGTCCAAGAGGCTCTGTCTGGTTGAAACTTCTTCATCTGTTCATTCCAGTACTGAATGGTAGTTGTGGTCTGTGGGAATCAGGATGATGGTAGTGAGATGGCTGGTATTAATTAACCGCAGCATGACATGCTTTCACAGCTAGACCTCCCCTGGCCCATCCTTCTGTGGATGATCACAGACTGTGAAAGATAGACTGCAAAGACCAGAAAACACAGTAGGTAGCCTTGAGGACATTTTCTTTGAAGTTCTGAGGATCTTTCTGGCTCAGGAGATGGGAATCTGCTGCTGTTTCACTGAGCAAGCCAGAAGTGAAGGAAGTTGGACATCTATCATGTCTGAGCCAGCTGGTGATTGCTTCGTGCCGGGAGAGTGCAGGCTGTTCTCAGAGGGACTCCAGCCAAGGTCAGTGAGAGACTGGAGCTACTGGATGAAGCAAGACAGTTTTAAAAAAGGGAACAGTGGGGTTATGCAAGGTAATGTGGTCATGCTGCACAAAGTCAGCAGCTTTCTGCACATTGACTGAAAAAACAAGGTGGCCATAGCTATGATATAAATCAGTCAGATTTTAAGGGTGGTGGGTACAGCTGTCAGCATATGAATACAAAACCTGCCTGTCTGTGGGCATTCTACTGCTGAAAAACATTTCCAATCTTACGATAACACAGCTGTAAGAGAAAGCAGAGAGTAAGAATGTTTAACTGTCTGTCAAGGATCATACGAGGAGACAACATTTTGAAATGTTCACCAGGACTTCAGAAGCCTTTTCTTTTAATGTCATACCAGCAAGTGTTTCTTTCTTTGAATGAATATGGAAGTTTCCTGTTGGGACAGGTAGAAATCTTTGACTTACTTCTGTTCACACAATCCAAGAGCATGGTGTCTTCTAGTACTTTATAATTTGATTCCCACTGCGTGGCACGTGGTGTGTCCAGTAATAATTAATTCTTGAAACAACGTAGAAAATACCTTTGTGTCTTGGCAGACTGTTTCATGATTCATAGTGTCAGTCATTACAACTTAGTATTTGTCAAGATCTTTGAGAAATCTTTCCTAAATGTATCTCTGTGGTAAATCTTTATCAACGTGACTCCCTTTTGTCAGTCTTTTGGGCTAATGCTTCTAGACCTACAAAACCAGGTGTACGTCTCTGTGTCAAACTGCTTGTTCAAATTTTAGATTAATTTCTGTAGGCAGAATAATTTGGAATTAGCCTTTTGAGTTGCCACTCTCTCTTCCAGCCATGTGCTTGAGTAGTGGTATTACTTGTGGTACAGACCCCTTAATCACAGCAGGATTGCAGCCTTGCTAGCCCTTCAAAAGTAGAATTGTGTTAAAGTCTTCTCTGAAATGCATTGGTGCACAAAGTGAACATACGGGCTTCATCCACTTCGCTGACTAAACCGGTGTCTGTGCTCTTGTGCGTAGTCCCAAAGAAAGCCTGTATTTTTAGTCCTGCATGTACCTTCTGATTCACAGTGAAGTGTGCTGATGATTCTGCAGCCAGGCTGTGCCTGGCCCTGCGTGAACGCATAGTGTGGAAACCAGCCTCACGCTTTATCTGTCCTCCTGGTTTTTGTCTAGAACTAGCTTCAGTTCCAGACTTTCCTCTCTCTGTGTTTCCCAGTTCATCAAAACAAATTAAGATGAGAGAGTGATTGGCAAGATCCCTCTGCAGTGTTCAGAAAGAGTGGGTCAGTACAAATACTACCTACTGAGAACATGTATATTGAAACCCATCCTTTGGGTTTTGCTCTGCTCATGCCCCAAGGAAGTCTATCTAAGTGGTCATCATTAATTTGAAAAGTCATGCTGACACGAAGGGAAGCTGTACTCCTGTACAGCAGAATCCCAAAGTTCTTGGGTGAGATTTTGTTTTTGCTAATGAGGCTACACATTGTGAAGCAATGTTTCTGAAAGTGCTGTGTGTGTGAAGAGATTTGATATCTTACCTGAGGACATTCTCAATATACAATACACAGCACTCTTCTTCTTCTTTGTTTAAGAAACACTGGAGGTTTAGCGGCATCTTCAAGACCGAACTAGAAAGCTGCAAACAAAAATGGTGATCAGTTGCTTTATTGAAGTCAGTCTACTTTGCAATTTACATAGCCAGGTGTGCAAAAAATGAGGCCCTCCCCATGAAATAACAAAAAAAGTTTGAAAACCTTGATGTTGCCCTTGAGAACCAAGAGCTGTGTCAACAAGCTTAGCAGTAAAATAGGAGGCTCCTCAACCTAAGTTGTTGGTAGGAGTTTTTGTAGGAGCATTATTTCTTTCTTACAGACTTCCAAATCATCTTAAAATATGTCAATTTCCTACTTTTGTTATGAGCTGGAATTTTCTCCATCAACTTAAGCACNTTAGAAATAGTGTGGCCAGCAGGAGTAGAGAGTTCATCATCCCCGTGTATTTGGCACTGGTGAGGTCATATCTTGAGTACCGTGTCCAGTTTTGGGCACCTCAATACAAGAGAGATGTGGAGGTGCTGGAGCAAGTGCAGAGGAGGGCAACTAAGCTGGTGAAGGGCCTGGAGAATAAATCTTTTGAGGAAAGACTGAAAGAGCTGGGGCTCTTTAGTTTTGAAAAAGTGGAGGCTGAGAGGAGACCTGGTTCAGTGTGTTTCCTTTCTAGCACACTAACAAAATGAATGTACCTTTGTTTTAAATGATGAACACAATTTTCTCGTGAAGGCTGATTTTCTAAGGCAAAATAATATTAGCGTGGTAGTCTGTTTAATCAGTCCTTAAAAGATGAGTTTATACTACCCCAAATCTCTGTCTTGGCAGGTATTGGAAATAATTTGTAAATAATGCCTAAGTTAATGTCCAAGTCACACAGAAATGTAGATTTGGACTGGACTGACAAAGATAAGCAGCTCTGAGTCACACAGACCAAATGCTGGGGAGAATATATAGTCAGCAACAGTAATTACAGCAGGTAATTGTGTCATTTACCCTGTTACAGACCAGTAAATGTGATGAGTTTGGAACATACCACCTGTCACACAGAGTTAACTTTGATGCTCAGGGTTTGGAAACCTATGGTAGAGTCTTTCATGTTTTAAAAACAAGAAGATAAAGGTTTCACACTGTTCACAGTGGTCATGAAGAGTTGGTTCTTTTTGAAGATATTAATTTCTGGAAAGGTGGGGATCAATCAAGAGTAATCCTTTAATTTTTTTTCTTGTGTTTTTAATAAGCACATAATAAGTTTTGAATAAGCAGTGTGCACATACTTGGTAAGAATTTATTTTCTTTTCCTAGCTCTTCAGAAGATGGAAATGAATATAGAATTCAACTTAAGTTATCTCTACATAGTTGTGAGGTAAATTGAGATTGATGGTGGTGATAGCCTGGACAGATATTCTGTGTTCACTTTGTGAACCTTCCATGGAGTGGGCTTCATCCTAGTCTGAAGTCTTCCAAAGCTGTTCACAGCATCTCAGCTTAAATCCTAACTTTTCCAAAAAGGAGACCTGTAGAGAAAGTAGAATTGCAAAGGTGAAGGCGTCCTTGGATGACAGTTATGTTAGGGAAAAGGAATCTCTGGTTAAGGTGTTCTTAAGCCTGTGGTTTGAGTCTTAATTCACATTTTGGGGTTTTGAGACCTGAACAGTATTGAAAACTTAGTATCATCCATGCTTGTTAGAGCAACGAGTTGTAGCCTTAAATAGGACAGCAAATTTGGTGGCAGAACTTTTCAGATACGCAAAGTTTGCGAAGATGCGCTGATCCAATTTTCACTGCATCTTCATTACTGCTCTGTGCTGTTTCTTGTTAGGAGCAGTGCAAATGGCCCTGCAGACTGTCTCCTAGCATCAAGGACAATGACTGAACTGCAGAAGACAAGCACTTCCTAGCTTCCAAGTCTGGATGTGTGTTAGTTCTTCCCCGACTCTGTGCTTTGGCTGTGCTACTCTCCCCAAGTGCTTTTGTTTCCAGGAAGGCAGCTTAGATGCAGCATTTGCTGTGCTGCTAGGGTGCACCTCCGTAAGCTTACTGGGGAGGATGTGCCCTAGGGAGCATCACTAGAGACAGTATCAAGGCTGAGCCAAAGTCAAAGTGTTAATATTGTTCGGCTATACCATCTTTGTTCCTGCTCTCAAGTAGACAACCCTCTTCAAAACCAGATGAGACATAAGGATGGAAGGCCTCCTCTCCCCAAAGAGCTCAAGTACTACAGTTGTCTTACAAAAATAGTACAGCCAAGCTTGCGATCCAGTGAGTCATCTGAGTGCCTCTGTCACAGTACCACCAGGGAAATAAAAAGAACCATCTCATGTATTAAGAAATCTCCCTGCTGTATACAAAGACAAAACCCACATTTGTTTCCTAATATTTATTTTTAAGCTGCTCCAGATTCCTGCAGACAGCAGTAGGATCAAAGCAACAGCAGCGGTTCACCACCACCATGGTGCCTCTCGTTTTCTTCACCTGACAAGCCCTGTCCTTAGTAATGGTGCTCTGTGCTGTACCTGTGATTTTCCCAGGAGCCCATGGAACAAGTTTGCAAGCCCTGATCATAATCCTGTCTGAAAAACAATAGAAGAGGGACACCATCTCTCTCTAGAGGGCTTTGAGTATGTCTGTAGTTTATCAAACCAACTTTGGCCAGTGCTTGTTTGCTGAGGCATCTTTTCCCTGTTCGGTTTTTCCTATTCTAGAATATTTTCCTGTTCTATCCATTCTTCTCTTAATACTGTGCCAAAAAAATAGCTGTTCAGAGGTGGTTTTGTGGAGCCCTCTGGTTAGGAAGATGGTCTGTGAGTTGTTAGTAGTGAAATAATGAGAACAGGCAGCAAATGAGGAACCTTGGCAGCAGTTGGAGACCCACTTTCCTGCTGCTTTGTATAACAGCAATATGTGTAGGATGGAGGCCAAATGTCCAACATGTATCTGTTGCTGGTGGCAGACTTGTGTAACTTGGGACCTTTGAGAAGGGAAACTGTAAATTACAAAGTTTGGCTCTAGGAGAAGTAAAATAGATATTTTTCAGTTAGCTGAGGAAGTTGGGGTAGCATATTTACAGCACTACTCTGGCTGTTCTGCTAGCAGTGAAGTAGGGAGAACTACAATAGATGTAGCATTTGCTATCCTTGTCTCTTCTGACAACATAATACAAGATTTTGAAAGCACCAGTTTGTCACAAATGCCTGGGAAGTTTCATATACAATGCAATTTGGAACTTAAAAAGGTTTACCTAGGAATAAGTAATGCATTTGGCTAGACTAAAAAAAAAAACCCGAGCAAAATAATAAGAGGAATTTAAGGATAAAGTCCACAACATGATGAAATACGTTTTAGAAGCTAGAAACCTTCTGTTAAAATGTCAGTGGTAGAAGACACCAGATAATAAGAGATCAGTTTGAATTAAGGCATGAAAGAAGTGGGTGACAAGGTCACAGACCTTATGTCTAGACTGAAATCTCTTAAGGTGGGATTTTCAAAACAATGTTGTGTTTGCATTACAGCCCTGACATTGAAATCAGCAGGAGTTACAGGTTTTCCTTTAGGGGAAGCAGTTAAGTCTATGCTAAGTGCTTTAGAAAATCCTTCCCTTAAACTTTTCTGTTCAGGAGAGATATTGAAAATGGCAGGCATGAAGTAAAGTGGAGATAAAATAAAGCTTTTTTTAAGTCCAGTTGTCGTCCTAAATATTCCTCAATATACTTTGACCAGCCTAACAGGCTGAAAAGTGTAAAAACTCACAAGATGTTACAGGAAGTAACAACTGATTAATATTCCAATAGAAGACTCCATGGGAGGAGAGTGAGTCTTCTGCAGAACTATGTCTTGGCCCATGAAATCACCATTACCACACACATTTTGAAGTTGAGGAAACTGAAATGTCTTTATCTTTGCTGAGTTCCATGAGATCTTGACACGGATTTTTGGTGTGCAGACCCCACAAGAAGGGTGGACTGACTAGCGTTCATGTTGTAGGTGAGGCTTTTCAAGTGGAATCCTGGGGAAGGGTTTACTCTGCTTAGAGCCATAAAATCTGCTCTAAGAGCTACAGAATTTGGAATTACTAGTGCACAGTTCAAAGGGCTAGGAGTTATGTATTCCTTTTGTCAAGAAGGGAAACCTAGAACAGGAATAACCAAAAGATAAAAAAAACAACCTTAAAGTCAAAGGAAAGAGTAGGAAAAAAGAGTGTCTACCTCTTGGATTCTTTGAAGTGTGAAATATTAAATAAATAATAAGTTTGAAAATCTTCTTAATTTTATAGGTTTTGGAAAAAATATGTTAACTAGGATTCTGTGAATAGAACACACTATGTTTTTGGAAGTTATATTTGCATAGAAATATGCAGGATTTCTCTAGGGATTTTTGGTCCCACAATCTTTGATTGGTAGAGAAGAGTCCACACATGAAAAGTTTTTGTTCTTCTAGAGAAAGAAAGCCTTCATGATGGGAAAGAGGAATGGTTTTGGGATGGATTTCATCATCTCATTTGGTGTCAGGATTTGTCTTTTTCTGAAACCAATTATACCAATTCCAAACACTCCAGCAAAGTCCATGCCCGCCCTGAAGCTTGTCAGAGCTTTCTCCACAGTTCTCCTAGCCTCACAGGAGGATGTAGGGAGAAGAGTGCTTATTCCTTCTCTTCATCAAGTATTTTTTCAATTCCTTTTAATCCTGCATCAGTAATTGACAGTCTCATAGATTCTCTGTTATGTTGTTCTGGAACTATAACTAAGATGCAGTCCTGGAGGTGTCACATAACCACAATGGAAAGGATTCCACTACAGGTTTTTTCCCATTGTTTTGTTTTAACACTGACTATAAAATAAGTAAATAAGCTCATAGATAAAAGAGAGAAGTAGACATCTGGGTGAGCCAATGACAGCTGTTGTCCCTAAAGACCAACCATGGACTAATTACAGGCAGAAACAGTATCTCAGACAGCAGTATGGTCTCTAAACACACCTCGAAAATAGAACATGCACAAGCCAGACCTATTTTCATTATCATAGAATGATTAACATAATTAAGAGAAAATAAGTAGAAAAAATCTGGACATAGATCTACAGAAATTGTTGTTTATGGCTGCACTGAAGAAAGGATCAGAAAATGAGGACCAAGATCAGCATGGATATATGGGAGTGGATGGAGGTGAAAATCAATCAAGTGACAGGATTAGCAGTGAACAGTCTATTACGGGGAGACCTGGCTTTTCATATCCCCAGCTTTGAACTGAGAACAGCTGCTGGTGGTCATTAATTAATGATTAATGGTTTCAGCATTAACTAAGGGTAAACTGTGTGATGGTAATTCTATGAGTAATTAAAGCAGGGGGTCCACTTTGCATTTGAATTAAGAAGTATATAGGGAAAAAAATTGGGTCATACTTGAATTAGGGAATATTAATCCCAAAATTTAACATAAATAAAGATCAAGTCCAACCATTAACCTAACACTGCTAACTCCAACATTCAACTATATCCCTAAGCACCACATTTACATTTATTTTCAAATAACTCCAGGGATAGTGACTCAGCCACTTCCTTGAGCAGCCTATTCCAGCTTCACAACCATTTATGTGAAGAAACGTTTCCTAATGTCCAAGCTAAACCTCCTCTGGTGCAAGCTGAGGCCATTTCCTCTCATCTTCCAGACCCACCTCACTCCAACTGTCTTTCGGGTATTCTTGGAAAGTGATAAGGTCTGTCCTGAACCTCCTTTTTCTCCAGAATAAACAAACCCTGTTCTCTCAGCTGCTCCTCATAAGACTTGTGATCTAAACCCTCCTCTAGCTGCACTGCTCTTCTTTGGACATGTTCCAGCAAAGAGCACAATTCAATAAATTTACAGCATTTACTCTTTGAAAATATTGTGCCTATGCTGAGACTTTAAGTAACCCTGCCAATTACAGTTTAAACTAGTTAATATGAAGTCTTAAAGAAATTAACCATCTGTCATTTCCAAAATTAACTTAATGAAATAAGTTTTTGAAATGACCCACATAATTACTACTGATTCTTGTCTTGAACTTGAACTATATGAATGAAGAAGAGCTTGTAATTAAGATAAACTGTAAGTGGGCACGTGAATGTGTTGTCTATCGATAATTCAAGTAACTCTTATCTGGTGTCACTCACACATCAGATGCTGGTCACCAGAGTTCCACAGATACGTATCAAATCAAAGGGAGGGAGGCAAAAGGCCAAAACTAGTTGGAGTTCAGGAGTGCAGAGTCATTGTAGGGAGAAAATACATAATATACTCAATTTATTAATTTTAATTGAGTGTTTGTGCACAAGTTCCTCACTCAAAAACGAGTGTCTGTTGCGTTGTGTTACAAGATTACAACGAGAGGAATGTTTCTTATTTATATTTTTGCAAACTTCTATGCATTTCTCTGCTCTTATTTCCCAGTGCTGGTACTGGATTGGTCAGGAAAGCTACCAGCATAACATTCTTTACCCGTAACAAGTGTAGTGATGCCACTCAGTCCTTGTGCTTTTCCAGTTGTTGGACTGGATTGTTTGGGGTTTTTTTTTTCTTAGACATTTATAGAATTTGGATGCAGATGGCACATTTGGAGCAAAGCTGGAGATGGGTAGATTTAGAGTGGATGTGAGGAGGAAGTTCTTCACCATGAGAGTGGTGAGAGCCTGGAATGGGTTGCCCAGGGAGGTGGTGGAGGCCCCATCCTTGGAAGTGTTTAAGGCCAGGCTGGATGGGGCTCTGGCCAGCCTGATCTAGGGTGGGGTGTCCCTGCCCATGGCAGGGGAGTTGGAACTGGATGATCCTGTGGTCCCTTCTAACCCTGCCTGACTGTATGACTTGGTCTAGGTGATCCTGCTGTGTCAGGTGGATTGGACTGGATGATCTTTTGAGGTCCCTTCCAATCCCTAATGATTCTATGATTCTGTGTGGAAAGACCTGCAGTATGCTAAATGGAGCTACATTTATCTTTAGTCACAAAATACACAATAGGAAGGTTAGGGGCTGATGTTACACACTGCTGCAATAATGTAGGAGGACACTGGTGGAACAATTTGTGGACAAGATGTCTGCGCACAGACAATAAACTTGGCAAGACAAATCCACAGCTGTCATTGCATTGACATACATGACAGGATCTAGCGAGTCCTGATCAGTTTATACCAAGCAGTCTCTGTCCCAAGGATGAAGTACTTTGTCCTAGGTATCCTTCTGAATTAACATTTTTGGCAAGCAAACTACATGGGCTCTTCTGGAGTAGTATTTCAAACAAACCAAAGCAAATTCAAGTGTATGACCTTGCTGTACCTATGCAAACATCCACACACTTGTAGATGCTGGTACGTGTGTATAGATATGCACACACATAGCTATGTATGCATGTGTATGTAAGTGTGTGTACATGTGTTTGTGTTGTACATAATCTACTCGTTGCACACTCAGATGTGTATAACTGTCACACAACGTTTTGCATCTCTAAATCATCAGTGGCCAGCAGGATGCCCAGGAGCCAGCAATGTGCCCTTGTGGCCAAGCAGGCCAATGGCATCCTGCAGTGGATCAGAAGGGGAAGTGTTAGTAGATGGAGAGAGGTTCTCCTCCCCCTCTACTCTGCACTGGTGAGACTGCATCTGGAATATTGTGTTCCCTCAGTTCAAGAGGTGCTGGAGGGACTCCAGCGTAGAGCAACAAGGATGATGTAGGGNATGCCCAGGAGCCAGCAATGTGCCCTTGTGGCCAAGCAGGCCAATGGCATCCTGCAGTGGATCAGAAGGGGAAGTGTTAGTAGATGGAGAGAGGTTCTCCTCCCCCTCTACTCTGCACTGGTGAGACTGCATCTGGAATATTGTGTTCCCTCAGTTCAAGAGGTGCTGGAGGGACTCCAGCGTAGAGCAACAAGGATGATGTAGGGAGTGGAGCACCTCCCTTATGAGGAGAGGCAGAGGGAACTGGGTCTCTTTAGCTTGAAGAAGAGGAGAGTGAGGTCTGACCTCATTAATGTCTATAAATATTTGAAGGGTGGGTGTCAGGAGGATGGAGCCAGGCTCTTCTCAATGTCATCTAGTGATAGGACAAGGGACAGTGGGTGCCAGCTGGAACACAGGAGGTTCCACATCAATCTGAGAAGGAACTTCTTCCCAGTGAGGGTGCCAGAGCACTGGAACAGGCTGCCCAGGGGGGTTGTGGAGTCTCCTTCACTGGAGATGTTTAAGACCCACCTGGATGTGTTCCTGTGTGACTTGGTCTAGGAGATCCTGCTGTGTCAGGGGGATTGGACTAGATGATCTTTTGAGGTCCCTTCCAATCCCTAGTGATTCCATGATTCTGTGATTCATTTTGGTATGCAGTGAAATAAGTAGAGAACTTCTGTTAAAACAGTTCCTGGTTTGATTGATAGTCAACACTGTGGAATTCATTCTCAGCAACATATTTCTTATTTAAGGTGAATTTGCAAGTGTTTCATTAAAAAAACAAGAAATCAAAGCAATAAGCTTCAAGTAATGAGGATCTATCCATAAAGCACCACTTTTTAATTATGAATATCTATTTCTATTTTTACTAAAGACAATCTACCTTGTTATTCATAGAGAAGTGTGGAAGCATGTTTAAATGGTTTTGAGTTAGTGAAGCTAAGCTCTGATGATACAGAGCATCACATCCTTATAGACTGCAAAAATCCTGATTCTTTTTTTATTTGCTGAGTTTTTCCACTACTGTAACTTTAAAAATCTCTGCTTTAATTGAATTGAAACATTTCCTCCTACTCCGAGACATTTTTGTCCTAAAAAATGACCCGTAAACTTCAATCTGGGAATCATTTATCAGACCCGTGAATTTTTAATGAGTCACTAATATTTGATTTAAATAAAAACAGACTTGGAGTTTGATCAGATAACCACAGAAGTAGAAGTGCTGCCTGTTCTAATATAGTTTGGGTTACGTGCTGGATCCTCGTTCTGAAATATCAGCAAGCATCCTCCACAAACACTAATTAAGATTAAGAAACACTGAAGTTTCTTAGATTGAGTTGGAAACCAGGCAGATTATCTTTGAATCCAAGCCCCGTTGCTTAGCTGGCAGAAAGCTAATGTTATTGATACTATAGGCTTTGAGAAAAATCCATCTTAAAAGCCTCATTTGTTTTTCTTGGCTCAGAATGTCAATGTTAGGGAGGCACACTCAAGTGTGGCACCCATTTTTCACACGAAGGGCATACATCTGTGTAAATGGTCTTCAATGCCCTGGTGCTGCAAGGTGTTAGAAATACAGTTAACACCTTGCTGTGCTAGAATCTTGATAGCAAGATTGCTTGGCACAGAGGCCAGAGCCTTGCTCTGCCTGTGGCTGCCTTGATGGGCCTTTGGAGATGCTTCAGTTGCACACACAGAGCCATTCCGCTTCGCGCGGCTGTGTGTGATCACCTCCCTTTCTGTAATGAACTCTTATCCCTAGTAAAGATCTGCAGTAAGTGCCAGGGTTGCTTTTGCATCCCTAAGGCAGGAGGTGGACGACTACACCTGCTCCTTGAGGGTGACACTTAATCTGTCAGAGCAGGGATTTGTGTGCGTTTACCGGTGTGATGTATTGTTGTATAAACTGCACCTTCTGAGACACCAAGATAATGGCTTTGCCAGAGGCTGTGTCCTGCTGAGTGCACCGTGCACATAACACTTTCATCCTCATTTGCATGGTCAGTGTTTTTTGTTTTGTGTTGTGGCTTGATTTTACATTTCAGCCAACACGAGAGGTTTTGCTGTGTTAGGTCAGCCAGATATTGTAACTGGATTTCAGAGGGGCTGGATAATTTGGTGAACAATAACAGTTTTTAGTTATTCCTGCTGAGAGCCAAGTGATGGAATCGCAGGATTCCGGGCAGAGCGCGCCGCAGCCTGCACTGTGCTGCATCCAGCAAAGGGCTCAGCTCAGTAGGTGCTGGTGTCTTGGGTTGAGGGGAGTGTTGTTGGTGATATGCAGCACGTAACTCCTTGTTTACAACAGAAAACTCACCCAACCCCATAAATCCCTTCTGTGTAGTGTTTAAAATTGATTTGTTATGTTGTGGTGGGTTTTTTCCCTTTGAAACAACAGGTACTTTCCATTACTAGAGGACAATTTAAATCTATTGATGGATTAGCCACGTACCATTCTGCCACTTTATATTTCTACTCCCACGGTTTATGGCCAGCATTGCAGCAGCAAGTTGAACATTTCCATAGTGATTTGCAAACGTCAACGAATTAATTTTCCTGACAACTCCGTGGGGTGTGTGCAGACTTCAGATTTGTGGGAGGGAAGATTCAGAGCAGTGTGACATGTCCAAAAACGAGGATGTGAGAGCATCTGATCCCAGATTTAAGAGTTATCAAATAGCCAGAAGCAGCACAAGCTGCAGCAATAAAATTTGCTATATCCTAGGCAGAGTGATGGCTGTGAAAATCTGCTGTGTAGGTTAGTCTGTATGTGGATTGATATTAGATGCCTTCATGTTCCCCAAACAGTCGGTTGTCCTGATATTAAAATTTTAGGGGCCTGGCACTATTTGTGGAAAGACAGACACTGTTGATTTAAAGAAGAAGGAAGTATTTCCAGGGGAGGGAAATGTTTAGTTTTAATACCTACAGACTAAGATACTGCTTTTTGAAAATGCTGTGGCATTTTGTGTAGCAGTTTAAAATCAGATTGGAGAATGTCTTGCTTTGAAGTGGCATCTTCTGGTTTTAAAAATCACAAATTAAACCAGTAAAGCATTCATAGAGTCATAGGACAGTTTTGGCTGGAGTAGCCTAAACACTTACTTTCTCAAGTACTTTCTCGTTGCTTCTCAAACAGTACGTTGCAGTACAGGTTAACATGACATTGTCTTGTCTTTTCATTTATTCTCCAAAGGGCTATTTCTGCTAATTCCAGGTCACTAGGCTAAGGAATCTCATCCACTGCACTCCAGTGTGGGAACATGCTGTGCCAAAAGTCCCTAGAACAACACGCAGACCTTTGATTTTGGGTTATCTATTTATTACTACTGCTACTAATTATAATAGCTGAATCAAGTGCTGCACACACCATGAAGGGAGGGAAAGCAGGCTGCATTTAGAAGTCCTGCCTTCTCCTAACCACAACTTCTACAGTTTGGAGCATGTGTCTCACACCATTAGTCAGCTTTCTGAAGGAAACCCTAGGAATCCTGCATAATATAAACCTGCATGGATAAATTATACCGTAGAACCAGCATATGGATTTTCAGTCTGCTAGCCGGCTCTTTGGCAAATGTTTACAAGAACACTGTAGCCCTGCACAGAAAGTGTAATGATGGTGGCTTTCTGTTAATGAAAGTGGAATTATGCTGCAGCACAGTTAGCATGTATTAGCACACGCTAAAAATATCTACCCTGGCTATCCCATGGTTGCACGTTCACACGGCCCTCGTGTCCGTAATTACTCCTGTGTTTACCTCTTGGTAATGTGAAAACCTGTACAAAGCCTTTCTTGTGCTGCATTTTAAAACTGAGCACTATCCCACCTTTGCTTCCCTTCGCAGAGCACGACGAATGCGTAACAAACCAGCACAACTGTGATGAAAACGCGCTCTGTTTCAACACCGTGGGGGGGCACAACTGTGTCTGCAAGCCGGGTTACACGGGGAACGGAACCATCTGCAAAGGTAGGCAGCTGCAGACCCTGAGGTTTGGCCGTCTCGGAGCTGCTTTGTCATAGTTGATGCAAATCTGATCATGCGCCTCGAAGAAAGACAAAATGCAGTAGACCTGCAAGCGCAGAATCTTTGCTGCACATGAGGTGGTGCCTTGTTTTCTAACATTCTCGCTCACTGCTAAGCATTAGAAGTTATGCTTCTAGTCTTTAAAATATACTTTCCCAGAGGGACAGTGCTGGTTTTTGTTTCCATTGCATTTCATGTCTGGAGCCCTTATTACAAGAAGGATGTGGAGATGCTGGAGGGAGTGCAGAGGAGGGCCACGAGGATGATCAGAGGGCTGGAGCAGCTCTCCTGTGAGGCCAGAGACTGGGACAGTTGGGGCTGTTGAGTCTGGAAAAGAGGAGGCTCCCAGGTGACCTTATTGTGGCCTTCCAGTATCTGAAAGGGGCCCTACAAAAAGGCTGGGGAGGGGCTTTTTAGGATGTCAGGTAGTGACAGGACTAGAGGGAATGGAGCAAAGCTGGAGATGGGTAGATGTAGAGTGGATGTGAGGAGGAAGTTCTTCACCATGAGAGTGGTGAGAGCCTGGAATGGGTTGCCCAGGGAGGTGGTGGAGGCTCCATTCTTGGAGGTGTTTAAGGCCAGGCTGGATAAGGTTCTGGCCAGCCTGACCTAGGGTGGGATGTCCCTGCCCATGGCAGGGTAGTTGGAACTGGATGGTCCTGTGGTCCTTTCCAACCCTGACTGATTCTATGATTCTAGAACTCTTCCCAGTGAGGGAAGGGGCTGCCCAGGGGGTTTGTGGAGTCTCCTTCTCTGGAGATGTTGAAAACCCGCCTGGACTTGGTCTAGGTGATCCTACTGTGGCGGGGGGATTGGGCTGGATGATCTTTCAAGATCCTTTCCAATCCCTGGTGGTCTGTGATTCTGTGAATATACTTAGTTCTTGGCCCCAGATCTTTGGCCTGAGGTTCAGAGCACACTATTTAGAGGATGCTTGAAAATGCAACTGGGGTGGCTGTTGGGAAACTGGCTCAGATGCAAGAATTAGTCCAGCTGCAGCAATAGTAGACAACACGTTCCTTGAAATTGTGCTTCAGCCCTCTTGATCTGTTAGGTGTCAGAAACTAAGGGGCCAGAGCTAACGTGAGTAATATCCCATGGAGAGCTCCTGCTGCTGTGTGTTACCAAAGCTAAGCAACCCAGAATTTATTTAATTGTGAGCCCTGATTGAAGCCTTGGCACCAGTGAGTCCTTCACCTGAGTCACAGGACAGGTTTCCTAAATATTCCTGGCACAAATGCTCTTCATAAAACATGGCAGCATAGCCTGCTCCCAGTCCAACACGTGGGTAGAGGGAAAAATGTCTGCAATTATGACCTTTTATGCTGGGTCCCTCCTCTGGGGAATGAGAACCCCACCCCCCTTAACCTGAGGCAATTCAAACCCAGAGCTTCTCTCAAGAGGGAGCCCTGTCTGTAAAGCACACTCCTGTGCTGTACTTGGGAATATTCCCCAAGAGTTCTGCTGTAGTTCAAAAGGAAGATGCATAACCCTAGAGCACCACATTTGTTTTTAGCTTTCCATGGATAAGAGGTCTCACGGCAGGTCCGATGTTTCATGGGCCCCTCTACGAAAAAAGAATGCGTCTCTCCCTTTCCAATACTGTAAAGATGGTGTGCAGCAGAAACTGCTGAGAAATGTTCTCTGCAACCCTGAACTGGATGCCAGTGCCCTTCAGAGCGACCTAGATATGCCTCTTGTCCTCAGGCTGGCAGCTTTTCATGCACAACACTGCCAGCTATGCTCCTGTGTACCTGGTCATCCCGTACTGGGAAGCTCAGATGTCTCACTTGGCGCCTGGAAGCTGAGAGCTGGAAGGCTCATATTGGTAACAGTCACATTCTCTCTTGTATGAGTCTCAAGACCTCATCAGTGGTGCTCTTAGACAGAGACGCTGCAGACAGAAGTCCGGCACGGTTACAAGTGCAGGACTAGACTGGTGCCCTGGATCAACTCTTTATGTTGGTGATAACCTCCATCTGCCTCATTTCACCTTCAATTTCTTGTGACCAGAGCATTTCTGGTGACGTACTGCTGTCGGCACTTAATGGCTGCCAGGTTTTCCATCATTTCTGTGTCTGCAGAAAGTACTCTGTAAAGCATGCACATACTCTCAGCTGAGGCTGGAGGACGCTGCACCAAAGCATGTAAGCACAGCTTCCCGGATCGCAGCACACCAAAGACAGATCCAGGGGACTGACTCTGAACTGTAAATGGTAAAAGTTTTTACTTTTTTAAGAGTTCAGAATCCCTTGAGAAAAAAAAACAACACAATTTGCATTGTTTCAATCTAATTGCTTAATCAAAGAATAAGGCAGCTAAACATTGTGTGTGTCAAGCCCAGATCTTTATTTGGGCAGCAGAGACCAGCATGGCCCTAGGAAGAGTCTGTTCCTGGGGAAGATGCTGCCTCTCACTGCTTCCCAGTGCATGCGAAGGAGCACATATGTGAGCTGCTGTCTTCAGATGATTTGCTCTAATCTCCTCCTGTAGCTTGTCAGCCCATCTGGCCAGTGCAGCAGGGAGGCCATAAACCATCTCTTGATGACCTCTATCCTTAGGAGAAAGCACTGTCTGTGCTCAGTGCCAAGGGATCTCAGCCTGCCAGCAACCCATTGCCACCTGCGTGGTTGCTGCATGTACTTCAGTTGCCAACATACTGTGATTTTGCATTTTGCAGCATTTTGCAAAGACGGGTGTAGGAACGGAGGAGCCTGCATTGCTTCCAATGTGTGTGCCTGCCCACAAGGCTTCACTGGGCCCAGCTGTGAAACTGGTAAGATTATCACAGAATTTACGATGACAGTAATCCAAGAGTAAAGGATTGTTTAATTGTCTGTCCTGAAAGAGGAAGCTGCTCGTAAAAAGTTACTCACTTTTCTCGTATTCTTCCCAAGAGATTATACTACAGCAGTTCTAATTAGAAGCACATGGGCTGCAAAAATGAGAAGATGAATTAAGACATCTTGGGTTTTGATGTTTCATAATTAATAAGATTATTATAGACTTGCTTTTCACCTCAGACGGCCTTGGGTGTCTTCTATAAATTGTGGATAATCCGACATGTAGAAATAAACTCCAATAACTGATTATTTCTGTGCTGTAAATGTGTGGCTGGTTCAGTAGCCTGCCTTCCCTTCAACAGCATTTCAAGACTTCTGATTAACTCAGTTTCTTTTTTCATTGTTAAGGCAGGTTTCAGTGTTCCTATATCTTCTACTGCCTTTTGCAGGCATTTCTTTCTCGACCTCCTACTCCTGAAAATGGCAGTACCACACAACCTTGGTTTAGAACTGAGAAAGTAAAGTCTTGATTCGGGTCAAATTGTATTGCTCAGCAAAATATGCAGAATATTAATACTTATCATCTCAAGTGCCTGTAAATAATTTCTCAAAGTTCAAATGAATAGTTTCAGAGCCTTTAGTTATTGCTGCAGAGTTTTTAAGTGCATTCTAACCGTACTTGCCTCCAGCAGGTGAAGGGAGAAAGCTTGCCTAGATTAATTGGCTTCACTATGCCTAATAAAAGGGCAGTCTGCCACCTATGATTGACTATTGTTGCTGTTCTATATTGCCTTCAATAAATCTTCCCAACAGAGGAAAGGAGGTCATTTGAGCAAGTATTGCTTTCATCTGACTTGTAAACATGTCCAGTTTAATGAAAAACACAGAGTGATCTGAATTCTGTATTATCTGGTCCGTTTGAGAAGTGGGATATGTGATAGTTTTCATTCTCCTGTATTTGAACGGATGTTCCCACAGAGCACAAGGGCAATGCTGTGTGAAAAGCAGTATCCTGATTGTTCATCTATTTCAAGAAAAATGTCAGAAGAGCAAGTTTTCAAGCACTCCTCACTACTTCACTGACTGCAAGTGCTATGGTACAGGATAGCTCTGCAGTGTGACACCGTTGTAGTTTTGCTTGGAACAAATTGTGAGTTAGATAATGCTGAAACATTAGAGCAATTACTTTGTTTTATCTGCTCTCTTTTTTAGAGGACACTTTGGTCCTAGTCACGTGGGACCAAAGTTCAGACACCTTAAACAAACTGAGTAGTTTCATTGCATTGAGCCCAAAATGCTCTTTGAAAGCAGCTGGACTGCTGACCTAACTGCTTGTCCCTTCAGGAAACGTATAGGAGGGCAGGTAGTGACTTGGGTCTGATGCTTTTCTGAATATCTGATAACACTATGTAACACAGGGTTAGCATGGTACTGACTTGATATCTTATAGCAGGTGATACTGTTGTTGTGATTCAGAACACACTTACCATCCTAAAACAGTGTCATAAGACAGCTCTGCAAGGAGAAGCCTTTCTGTCCTGGGGGACCTCCAGTGGACATCATGTATTTTCTTACCCTGGAAATAAGATCAGCCACAGAGATATGTGTTTGGTCACATTCTTTGGATATTATAGAGTCACCAAATCATTAAGACCTCCAAGATCTTCTAGTCCAACTGTCAACCCGATGCCACCATGTCCACTGAATCATGTTTAAAACATCGATGTGCAAGAGTAGAATTACTTGCACACGGCTTTGAAACAGTCTGAAATCCATCCAGATTGGCAAATGGAAGAGCTGTCTTGTTGACAAAAAGCTGATTCATTCCAAGACTGCAGTGCCAGAAAATGATGCTGTATACAGCCACGAAAGAAGACCTGAGCTTCTGACACTACGTATTAACTCCCAGTGAACACAACAGAGGTTCCTGTAGGCACTTCTCATTAGGCTTGAAGTGATGCAAGACATACTACAAATTATTCATGCTGGAAGCTTCCCTTTTTGAACAGTCACTTTATCTACAAAGGTGATGTAATCTTTTTTAGGCAGATAGCTTTACTTGTGATCACCTACAAGGAAAGAGGAGGGTTGATGTAAAGATGCCCAACCTGGTTTTAAATTTCAGACTACTTATTTCTCTTTGTGTTACACACGTTTGGAAACTGCTAATTCAAGGATCTTGGCATTTTTAACTTAAAATAAAACAAATAGAAATTGTTAGCAGCTGCTGAGCCTATGAATTAATAAACAGGAGATTCAATCCACACCCCAGCAATAACCTAGAAAACACAATCACCAGTTCTTACGGTTTCCTTCTGTAAATGTGGTGTAATAGCTCTGTTTAAATAAATTCTCAGAATCAAAGGATGAGGCTGGAAGGCACCTCTGGAGATCAGCTTGTCTGGTCTCTGTGCTAAGAACAGGGTTAAATAGAGCTGGTTTCTCCAGTCTGAACCCAGTTTGATACGGAGCGTTGTTTGGGACTGGAGATCCCACAAGGTCTCTGAGCAACCAATTCCACTGCTCCTCACAGGAAAGTCAAAATAATAATTGTTCTGTGATGTTCAAATGCAATTTCCCATCCTTCTGCTCCCTTTCCTGGGCATGACTGAGAAATGTCTGGTTCCTTCCAACACCATCAGGTGTTTGCACACACTGATAAGATCTCTCTCAACCTTTTAATTTCCAGGCTGACAATCTCAGTTCTGTCAGCCTCTCCACCTAAGACAGATGCTCTGGTCCCTCAACCGTCTTCTCAGCACTGTGTTGGATTTGCTCCATGTGTCTGTTCTGCTGGGAGTGCAGAACTGGACACAGCACCCTAGATGTGATCTCAGCAGTATGAAAGAGGGAATCACCTCCCTTGACCTTCTGGCAATGGCCTTCCTAATGCAGCTCAGGATACTGTTGGTCTTCTTTGCTGGCTCATGTTCACCTCAATGTTCACCACAATCCTTAAAGCTGCTTTCCCGCTGGCTGGTAACCAGTCTGTGCTTGTGCCTGGAGTCGCTCATAATAGCTGTAGGACTTGGCATTTCCTTCGGAACCTGAGAACATTCCTGTTGGCCCATTTCTTCAGCTTCTTGATGTCCTTCTGAATGGCAGCACAACTATCTGGCTTAGCAATCCCTCCTTCAAGTGTTGTATCGTCTGCAAACGTGCTGAGGGTGCACGCTGCCTTATTGTCCAGATATTAAAAATAGGACTGGCCAGTATTCGCACGGGCCTGCATCTCTACATGACAGGCCTCCAGCTGAACACTGTACAGCTGGTAGTGAGCCCAGACATTCAGCAAATTATCTGTGCACCTCACTGTCTTTATTTAGCCGACATTTTTCAGCTTGTCTGAGGACAGAGGCATGAAAAGCCTTAGTAAAGTCAATGTAAACAACATTCACTGCTCTCCTCCCATTCGTCAGCCTCGTAATCTTATTTTAGAAGGCCAGCAGTTTGTTCAGGCATGATTTCCACGTAGTACATCAGTGTGAACTGTCCAAATCACCTTCTTCTCCATAATATGTTTGGACATGATATCCAGAAGGATACCATCAGCTTCCCAGAGATGGAAGTGAGGGCTGACTGATCTGTAGTTCCCTGGATCCTTGCCCTTCTCAAAGATAGGAGGGACATTTGCTTTATTCCAGTTCTCAGTAGCTCCTCTCAGTCACCATGAACTTGCAAAGATAATTGAGCTTGGCCTCACAATGACATCGCCCAGCTCTCTCAGCACTTCTGGGTGCAACCCGTCAGGTTCGATCAACGTGTGTTTTTTTCCAATTTATTTAGATATTGATCCTCCTCTACCAAGGGTAATTTTTTCTTGCTCTAGACTTTCTCAGTGGTCTTGGCAACCTGGAACTCCTGAAGACAAACCTTACCAGTAAAAATCAAGGTGAAGAAGATGATGGGAGAGGTCAGAAGTATTCTGATAAAATTATCCTGAGATTGAAATATGGTTTCAGGACAAACCCATTCACCTAGAACTCCAAACATCTTTCCCAGTTGTGGTGGTTTCGTATCAGAAGCTTGTTTGCATAACTGTTCTTACTTGTCAGCTGCCATGGAAAGGCTATGTCAGACACACTAAAACTCCACACAGCTTTTGCAGAGGAGTGAAGGCCCGTGTGAAGTGAAGACATAGTGTTTCATACAGTGTTTTGTAGGAGTCACATCTCTGAGTCACGTAAGGTGAATGAACTACTACTGCTAGTCAGGTGTGTGCATGAAGAAGAGGCCACTCACCGTGGAGTGCCTTCGGTGAACAGAGCTATGGCAATGCCATAGAATGATCTGCTGACATCTTTTTAGGCTAATTATGGCCCATGCACTGTGGAAATGGATTAATGCAATGAGCAGTGTGGGAATTGTGGAGGTAGGTCACCCTCCAGCACTTTTTTCCTAGACTTGTATTAGGACAATAGGACGTAACAATGAGATGTGGGTGAGCGCTGATTTCTGTACCGCAAGGACGTGGTTTGAAGCATTAATTGTGGGGGTGCCTTAATCACCTTAGAGAGGTTGGGTTTATGTATTAAAAGGTTTTCAAGTCTTACAAGATACAGCAGTATTTTACATTTTATGTAGAAAGTATGAAGAACCAAGCATAGGATGACTTTGTTGAAGTCTTTTGATGTTATTGTAAGTCCCCTTCAATTTTATGACAGAGCTTTAAGAGTAGATTTAATCTCCTCCTATATCTGCGTGTCCGCTCGTGCACGTATAGAAGGTTGTGGCATCTCTTGCTGCTGGGCAGCTTCTTGTTTGAGTTCCTACACTTGTGCTTCAGTGTTCCCCTGGACCATTTTTAATTATGCAGGAGATCAAATAGCAGACTTTCACTACTGGTAGGGTTTTGATGTGGGTTTTGTTAACAGGTTGTCTGGAAGTATATGGCTTTGTTATGGATGGTTGCATGTCCTGATAATGAACTTTCCTTGGATATCATGGGAATCATGTCCACCCGTTGTTAAACAATCCACGGCAAACTGCTGGAAATAAGACAGCACTCAAAGCTGTTTTCTTTGAAAGGAACTACTGAGAAGAAGTTTAATTTAGAGATTCCACAATCATCCAGCCATGCATTATAGCTAACAGTTGGCTTAGTTAAATGTGTAACTGAATTTATTAAAAAAAATGGTGAGCATCAGGTGTGTGAGGTCACCTTCTCATATCTGATCCCTTATCAGAAATAGCATACTCCAAGGAAAACATATTTTTTGGTTCTTCTTTGTATTTTTACCTTTTCCCCCCACATATGGAAAGATCAAACAGAAAAACCCCAAAGTTTCATGAGTACTTCATAGAGAAGGAAAAATACTTGATGTTGCTGGTAAGCTTTTGCAGCTTGGTGCTTAATGTTTGGAGTTCAAATCACTGAAATAGAACCCAGGCAAGTGTTTTGGGTAAATAGTTGTTATAGGCCAGAATGGGCTGCTGTGGGGGGTTGTGGAGTCTCCTTCTCTGGGGACATTTAAAACCCGCCTGGATATGTTCTTGTGCCACTTGGTCTAGGTGGTCCTGCTCTGGTAGGGGGTTTGGACTAGAGTATCTTTCGGGGTCCCTGCCAATCCCTAACGTTCTGTGATTCTATGATCTCTTTAGAGTATTGTGCCACTTTGCTTATAAGAGAAGCAATTTAACATGTGTGACTGCTACTCTTTTGAGCAAGTCTAAATTAATTTGTTCATGTGCACTGACCATAGGGAGGTTGTGGAGTCTCCTTCTCTGGAGCAGTTTAAAACCCACCTGGATGTGTTCCTATATGACTTGGTCTGGGTGATCCTGCTGTGTCAGGGGGATTGGACTAGATGATCTTTCAAGGTCCCTTCCAATGCTTAATGATTCTCTGATTCTATAATAATAGCAGGCATTAGATTATTGAAGACTATTATTATTCTGATTTCAAAGGAATTTTGTGAAAATCTTTTAATTCTGCTACCCTAGTAATTATGAAAATAATGGTTTTGGACTATAAGGCTTTGTCCAAGTAACAAATCTGTTAACTTTGCAGATTTTTCAGAAATTAAGTATTTCATCACTTTTAGCCCCACTAAATGCTTCCATTTAATCCCTTGATCTCTTGTGTTCACCCAAACCAACTAGGATCAGCTGTGGCCAGGTAGGCTCTGAAGCTAAAGGTGTGACACAAATGGCATTTGAAGCCCACTGAGCACTGAAGCAATTCTGTAAGCACTGGAAGTACTTTTGGCAGAGTTCTTAAAACTTAGCCACAGTTTAATTGAAAACTCTCCACAAGCTATGAAAGTTATCACGGTCAAAACTTTCCCAACAGCTCAGGAACCCACCATTCACTCATTTTTCTTGTACAATGTAGATTCCAGTTGGGATTTACAACAATAATGCTAAAAGGCTTAAATTTGTGGTACAACCGTGCGAGGTTCTGTACAAACCTAGAGTAAGAGGAGTGCCCTTTGACCATTCTTATCTTAAACAGGCAAAGCTAGTTGTAGTCTAGTCTGACATACAAAGTCCTTGAGCAGAAAGTGCATTAAGGTTCATAATTTCATTCTCTGCAATCCTTAAGGGGTTGCTGGGCTTTTGATGGAGGGAGCAAAAGAAGGGAGCAAGATGAAACTGGTGTGAACACTAAGGAAGCAGGAAGACAGGAAGTGTCCAGAGCAACAGCTGTAGGAAGAAGGGAAACCTTCCCACGGTTCCTCAGGTTTCAGAACCCACCTTGTGTTGTGTCCTGAGAACTCAGGCTCCCATTTTTGAGGCAGGCTCCCCAGTTTGAGACTTAGAGGATACTTTTGGCAGGAAATTTTCAAATGACATTAAAACGCTGAGTTCAATTCACGGAAAAAAGAAAATGTTGGGTTAATCTATACAGCCTGAATAAAAGTTTTATGAGCAAATAGTACTGGAGCATGATCTGCAGTATAAAACCATTTAATAGATCCCAGTGTGCGGTAGGAATTCATCATATTCTGAAAGTCAGGCCTTTTGGAGTCGCTTGAGTCTGGCATTTCAGTGTCAGTGATTTGCAAACTGTGCAGGCTATTCAGTGCTTCCCTTTGTGCAAGCAAAATACAAATCACCCAAGACAAAACCCAAAGAAGCTAAACTGTGGCTTGCAGGCAGTTGTAGTCCAACTTGTATGCTGAGCTATAGCCCTGCAGCAGTCCTGAGGCTGTGGTGTCAGGTCGCTGTGTAACCCAGAGCCATGGCCGTGAGAGGAGGTACATGAGGAGAGATGCTGACCATGACATGGCCAGCTTGTTGCTGGACTTAGCTGCCCTAGCCTTCAGGAACCATTGCCATTTCTCCTCTACGACTCCATTCAAGTGCTTTCTATTTCCTGTACAAGTCTTCTGGCTTCCTGCCTTCTGGAATAGGTTTGGTTTGGCCTTTCCAGTTCAAATGTAGATGGATGAGTGTCTTGTTTAAGCTGGTTTGACTAAACCTTTATCTAGTTGTACTTTCTATTGTCAGAAGCTGAATATCTGAAATGAAAACGCTTCTAAATTCCAACGCACGAGTCCATTTAATTGATATTTTCTCTAGTTTCCATTTCAGCAGAAAGGGATAGGACCAAGCTGCTAAAAATAAAGATTTTGCTGAGGGTGCTTAAGCATCTTGCTTTGTAACTTACATCTTTGCTATATAAAGTCACTACCCAGCTTGTACAGGCCAGGTAACGAGTGATCTGTGTTATGGTCTTGGCCTTTTCAAAGACGGCCAATTTGCATTTTGTTTCTGAGTTCAGAGGCAAGAACAGTATTTTTTGAGCTAGTCTTGTTTTATTAAGGAAATTTATATAGCTAGGGTGTTTAGTGACACCACTTCTTACTCTGTATGATCCTATTTTAAACCCCATATTACTGGAGGAAAGGCAAATACAATCACAGGGAACTGTCCCGGAACATCAACTTCTATGTCTGCTTTAAACATAACGACTAATTCCACTTTAAGACACTCATATGTCACTATGATGACTTTTCAATACATTGATACAGACTTACGGAGACCTGGTGGGACAGCTGGCATGACTGG
>VXBP01005896.1:0-21510 GCA_013400115.1 Rhinopomastus cyanomelas | reverse complement strand
TGGAATGGGTCAGGTCTGCATATTAGGCCATCTGTTCCCTTCAGTAGGGAGTCTCCCATAACAATGCTCTTCTAGGTTTCCTTACAAGATTGGTCATGATGGCTGACCTGAGGCTTTCTGTCTTTTGTGCAGCTACCAGGCTCTTTGAATCCTCCTTCTTTTTAGTGACCTGCTCCTCTCGCAGAGCATCGTACCTATTCTGCAAGTGCAGTGCAGGTTGTGAACTTCCTAAGGTAGCACGCTTGCTCCGTTTTCGTTTTCTTTGTTCTGCCTGACAGAGACCATTGACCCTGGTCCTGTGGGTTACTGCATGGAGGCTGAGAGACTTGCTGCAGGGAGGTCATTGTACCCTCTGAGCCACCAAGATTCAACCCTAAATCAGGTTTTGTTGAGATTACACTGTGGAAATAGTCAATTTCTCTTTCGCAATCTCTTACAGATCTCAGCCTTTCCACCTCTTCCCTTAGCTCAGCCACCACTGTCATCAGATCATTGATTTGCTCACATCTAACACAGGTGCTGTCCCTGCCATCCCTCATATTTAGTGCCAGATTCCAGCACTCACTGCAACCACCTGCCTGAACTTCCACATGATTGTATGTGGTCTGTGTTTGGGTGGCCTCTGGTTTTCTACTGGACCTTGTCCTAGTAGTCACCATGTCTTGTGGTAACAGTCCTGTTTGTCTTGTAAGGTTTTTGTTTTGGTGTGGGGTTTTTTGGGTTTTTTTTGGTCAGTTGCCCCTGTCAGCTATAATCCTCGAGTCAAAAACACCCCGCCCCCCCTCTGCGTCTCAGCACATAGCCATGCAGGCATTCAGGCAGCCGTACTCACCAAAGTACAGCAGTATCTGCAGTGTGAACTGGTCCCTAGAAGGCCCTGGCACCAATATTCCTTGCCTTCAAATACCACCTGCAACACAGACTGTTTTAATGATTTTTTTTTTCTCTGTGTGTATGTCAGGCATAACATCTGTCCTCCGCATATTGAATATTTGAGTTGTGATTTGGTTCACATTTTTATCATTTCCCACCCTGTTACCCTGTTCTGGTCTTGCAAGGATTTTTCACATAAGATCGCATTCTGTGAGTTTGCTCTGGATAGCCAAAGTATACACTTATGCAAGCCATAGGCAGATTTATTTTTTTTATTTACTCTGATGGAATTGGCTCAAGCATTAGTTTTTAAAGGAACAATGTCAATATAATTGACTTTTAAATTTTTTTTTCCCCAAGACTAAGGCTTGCAGAGGGTCTGTCTTCCAGGGACTATCCTGAGCACAGAGTTACAGAACACTGATTTTTATTTATAACGTCTGCGTTATTGATAGTTCTGGCCACTCCATCTCCCCCATACTTGTTACTGCAGACTGTACAAACTCTACATCTCTTTATAGATTACATCGCTGGGTTCCAGCTGGGTGCTTCTAGGGACATCTGTATTGTACTGTGAATGGTTTTGTCTTTTAGACTGTCCGTACTTCTTTGATTTTGGCAGGTTTTGGGGATAATACAGTCATTCAGGTACCTTTAAGTGTTCTAAGTGATAATGATTAAATTATGTCTGTCTTGGAGTATTCAGAGAAAGTCATAAAAACATGCAAAAGAAACATTGTTTTTAGCTCCTCAAAGGGTTCTATTTATTTAGCTTTCTAAGAAGGTTAGACTACAGCAGTGAGAGGATATTTCAGTCCAGAGAAGAAAATGTATGTATGAGTTTCAGTAAGGCCAAATGGCAGGTCCTGCACTTCAGCCACAACAACTCTCAGCAGTGCTACAGGCTTGGGAAGGAGTGGCTGGAAGGCTTTCCAGTGGAGAGGGACCTGAGGGTATTGATTTACAGCTGGCTGAATATGAGCCAGCAGCGTGCCCAGGTGGCCAAGAAGTCCAATGGCATCAGTGTGATCCTGCCTCTATATTTGGCCCTGGTGAGGGCCCACCTTGAATACTGTGTGCAGTTTTGGGCACTATAGGAAGGACATTGAGGTGCTGGAGAGGGTGCAGAGAGGGGCAGCCAGGCTCATCATGGGTCTGGAGAACAGGTCTTAGGAGGAGAGGCTGAGGGAGCTGGGGCTGTTAGCCTGGAGAGAAGAGGCTGAGGGGAGACCTCATTCAACTGCCTGAAGGAAGGTTGTAGTGAGATGGATGTTGGCCTCTTCTGCCTGGTGACTAGTGACTGGACAAGAGGAGATGGGTTCAAGATGAATTAGGAGTCATGAGGCTGCCCAGGGAGGTGGTGCAGGCACCATCCCTGGAGGTATTTAAAAAACAGGTAGGCATGGTATTTTGGCAGTTGGTTTAATGGTTAGGAGTTCTAGGGTGATGATCTTGAATGATCTTGAAGGTCTTTCCTAACCTTGATGATTCTATGATATCTCTAATTCATGCCAGACTAATTCATACAGGATGTAACGTTTTAGTAGTGCAAAGTATTACTAAAATGAACATGTTGACTGCAGTGGACTTCTCATCACTGGAAATCATTATTTAAGATTTAAGAATGTTTTTCTTCTCTAAAGGATGGGAACTATCATATTTGTAAATTCAGTCAAAAGTGGGTGAAAACAGTAGTTTCATCTGTATTTATAACAAAATTATTTTAATGATACATTGAGAATTATGTTTTTTGTTGTATTTTCTTGTAGCTTTGAAAATTTTATAGAATTGTGTCACGTGATTATTCCTTTGAACAAATAATTCTGTTGAGGAATTTTCATGTTTTACCTTTTGGCTTTTATAAAACTAAGTGTGTCATTTAAATAACGCACATTTTTAAATAGTTTGTTATTTTTATCTGCAGTATTGTATTGTTGCTGAGCCAAAAGCAAGCACTGGAAGAACTTAAGCAAACAGTTCAACAATTAAGATGCTCTGAAGCAAAGTTTGCAGCCCAGAAAGAACTACTGGAAAAAAAGGTTCAAGAGAATGATGGGAAAGAGCCACCACCTGTAGTAAATTATGAAGAAGATGCCAGATCAGTGACTTCTATGGTAAGTTTTACGTCTCTTTTACTGAAATCTGCAGCGTTGCTGTTGCACTTTAGTGCTGGTATGAGTATTTAAAGATATTCACAGGGATGCCTGAAATAAACAAACTTCACTTTGCATTGATGGGGATTTGATTAGAAAAACAGTTCACTTGTGTGTTTAAGGTGCAGGAACATGTAACACCCTCTGTTTGTCTGTGTACTTGGTTATGTCTTCTGATGCTTAGACTCTGCTTGGACTATTTTAAAATCAAAATAATCCTTAAATAGATTTTGTAAACATAACTGGCAATTCCATCGGCTGATTGAATAAATACAATCAGAGTTATAGATACAAAATGTAAGACTAGAAGTCGTTGGAATAATCACTGCACACATCATAGTATTAAGAAATGAATTTTATGTTCTATAATTACATTTTAAAGAAAAGTGTTTGTTTTTTTAGCAACTTGTTAAATATTTTTTGTGCTCTGATGTATAATTATAGAATTATAATTCAGTGAGGACTTTATTAATATTTTGTGTAACTTTTGTCAATTGTGTGCAGTTACCTCTTGAGATAGCAGGCCATTTAAAAAAGCAAACAGACAGTACCAGTTTACTAAACAGTCAAGGAACAGAGTTCATTTTTATGGATTAAGTTTAGCATATAGAAGATACTTGTGCTTTGTTAGAATCACAGAATCACTATGGATTGGAAGGGAGCTCGAAAGATCGTCTAGTCCAATCCGCCTGCCACACCAGGATCACCTAAACCAAGTCACAAAGGAACACATCCAGGCAGGCCTTGAACATCTCCAGTGAAGGAGACTCCACAACCACCCTGGGCAACCTGTTCCAGTGCTCCGTCACCCTCACTTCTCAGGTTCATGTGGAACCTCTTATGTTCCAACTTACAACCATTGCCCCTCGTCCTATCACTACATGACATTGAGAATAGCCTGGCTCCGTCCTCCTGACACCCACCCCTCAAATATTTGTAGACATTAATGAGGTCACCCCTCAGTTTCCTCTTCTCCAAGCTAGAGAGACCCAGCTCCCTCAGCCTCTCCTCATCAGGGAGGTGCTCCACCTCCTTCATCATCTTTGTTGCCCTACGCTGAACTCTCTCCAGCAGCTCCACATCCCTCTTGAACTGAGGAGCCCAGAACTGGAGACAAGACTCCAGGTGTGTTCTCACCAGGCAGAGTAGAGGGGGAGAAGAACCTCTCTTGATCTGCTAACCACCCCCTTTCTGATCCACCCCAGGATGGGGTCCAGGACTAACTGCCTAATTGACAAAGTGCTGCATAAACTGATACAGAAAAGGAGTGCCTAAGTGGCCGCGTATGAATTTGTAGGTTAAAAACAAGCCAAGAACTGTACTTGGGAGAAATGCACCTAAGTTTTCATACACACCCTATTAGTTCCCCAATCCACAAAGCAAATTGTCAGACATAAAAAAGTAAATGAAGAGACAATGAGCCAGTTCAAAAGTCCCCACTGTGTAAACATGCCTTCGCCAATAGATACAAAGCAGCTCTTCCAAGCTGCAATGTGGTGACAGTCCCCCATCTCCTTTCCCCAGTCTTGTCTCTTTCCATGCTGGGGGTGTCCGCAGCCAAGCTACTATGAAGCCGCTTTCCAACAGTTCTCTCAAGTCACAGCTTCTATTTAAAACTTCAGCGCTTTCACTTTGTCTCTCAACTTTGGATTACCTTCATTCACTGCTGTCTTGCACGAAGTTCTGAAGTGAGGGCTTGTACATAGGGTTCCTTCCGTTTTTCGTCTTCAAAGATGGGACTGTCTTCTCTCCCCATTCCCAAATGAAAATAGGAGCATCCCAAAGGAAGAAGAAACATCTGCCCCTTGAGCAACCAAAAAACCAGCCCAAACAACCCATGAAAATACTCCTCCCTATTAAATATATCCATTTGTGGAGGTGCTGATTGGCTGAAACCCATGAGAGTTCTGTCTGGAACTGGGGAAGTTTTCTTCTGATTTCTGGAAACGTCTCACCGGTGCCATTTTAGTTTTGAACTCCATTTACAAGACCCCCACATAGTTCAAACCACAACATCTCTAAAATGTTGTCCGATGCTACATTTGAATTGTTGCAGTTTGAAAATTACTAGAATTTTCAGATGTGCAGAAATGGTGCTTTCATGAAGAACAAAAGAAAAGTTCTGTTACTTTTAGAGGACCCCTCCTCTACCAGGAACGTGTCATGGGGGAAGGTGTCACTGTTCCAGGACCTGCCCCGGAAGTGCATGTCTAGGTCAGCCTATAAAAAACAGAGCGGGCTGTTTGCTGTCTCTCTTGGGCTGTGGGCTCTCAGCCGAGCACGCCCCCCACCCCGGGGGGGTGCTTCCAGTGCTGCAGCGGGAAAGGAGATGTGCTGGCTTTGCACAGCTCCCCTTGGCACGGCACGGGCGACAGCCAAGGTTTGCCGTGGTTTTTCAGCGGTCTTCGGAGGACCCTGATTCCTGCCGCCGCCGCCCCAGCTCCGCGCAGCTCTAGGCCTGGACCTGACGCTGCATGATCCTGGCCACGGACTGGAGAAGCAAGATTTTAGTGCAACCACCCCTCCCCATGGACCAGCCCTTCAGCATTGTGGTGACCTGGGGTACTCCTCTTTCTCCTGGAGCTGAGACAGGAGGAGAGAAGAGAAGAGAAGAGAAGGTCTTGGAAACCCTCTCGATCAAGTGCAGAGTGTTGGGGGTGGCCCTGTTGATACAGCCATGCAGTCGGTCTCCATCTTGGACCCCGCACGTGACCAGGGCTATGCGACTGTTCGCTGCCATTTTGGAGAGACTGGTCAACAGGAAGAGAAGCTGTTTGTCATTTTCTGCTGCTGAGGAAGACTGGGGGTGCTTTAAGTTTTGGGGGATAACTCCTTTGTGTGTAGTTGAAGGAAGCAGAAGGAATTGAGAATCCTTAAATCTTGAATCTGAAAGACAGAGACTGGATTCTTTGTTGGGAATGCATGTCGCCCACACTGGGGGTGTGATTTGGGCGTTAATGGAGAGGGTGGCGGCACGCATCTCTGCTTGATTAGCATGCTTTTGTTTTCCAGATCTCTGATTTGACCCAAGGCCCAAACGTTAGTGACCTCCCATTATATTTTCCTCAGATAGTGTAATGGCATTTGTGACAGTTCCTAGTTTGAGTGCACTAACTTGCTTGGGGTTTTTTTTCCCTTTCTTTTCTTATCTTCTTTTCTGTATACAGCTATTGAGTTAATAAACTTCTTTCTAGTATCCCTAAGCTATTCATTGTATGACAAATTTATCCGAGATGTCATCAAGAACTTACTGCAAAGCAGTTACTTAGTTTCAACCCGCTACATGAATGTAGTCAGTTAGTGCTCTTCAGAAATTAAATATAAACTGGCTTACAAATTGTTTTCCTAAGAATGACAGTCATAGTTGTCTTGTACTGTAAGTATGCATCTGAAGTAAATATTCATTTATTCAGTCATAACACAAGTGTAATATATTTTTGTAATTTTAAAAAACAATATTTACAAACAAAAGTTTCATGTTTCTAAGCATTTATATGGTATCATATAGTTGCATCCAGTATCGAATGAGGTTGCAAATGGTTTTATTTTCTATTTCTTATAGTAGGTAACAGTGCAAAAGAACCCTAAAAAGGAATGAAATTGTGAAATGCTGTTTGACGTGGTTTTGTAGACAAGAGTTATGTTGCACGTGTAAGTTTGTTCCTTTGTGGTTTTTTGCCTCTGTTGACTGTAGAAAGGTTGTTAGTGTCTTCAGTACAGTTTGGTTTCATTAGAATGTTTATTTGTAGAATGTTAATTGTGTACTAGTTATCATATACACTTTTCAAGAAAAAAGGAAATTGATGGGTGATTCTGTTCTGTTTAATCATGAGAGCAGAGCATGAAGTTAAAAAAAACAGTCTATTTTTGCCTGTTCCTGAACGTTGCATTTAGCAATATTGATATAATATGTGGAAAAACAAAACACATTTTCTTGTGTTTTGCATTTATACCTTTCTGCTGAAGTAACCATGCAAGACAGAGATAATTTTAATGCTGGAGATTCTGCAAGTTCAAAATAATGTCTTTAAGCTCTTTAAGATCATGCATCTACAATGTTATGCACTATGTAATCAGCAGAATCAGTTAACTTTTTCTTCTATACTTAATGAAGAAAGATACAAAGAGAATTCTAAACAGCTGTTTTTTATCAAAGTGTTAAGGTATATAAATTGTTCTATACAGCTTTCAAAAAATTAATTAGTAAGTAACTTTAGTGTTTAGTTGTTTAGTCAAAGGAAGTGTGTATGGCCTCTCATTTGTCCTAAGATACATATGGTATTCTTGCTTTTAATATGATTAGCAATATATGGCAGTAGTCTAACGTAATTAAAACAAAAAAACCCCAATACCACAGAACTTTAGTATGTTTAATGATCTGATCACAAATAATAAACATCGTAAATATTTGTAATGTTGCAGTGCCAGTTAAACTTTTACTCAAGTAATTAAGTGCAGTCATGGTAGTTTGGATTTTGTAGTAAGAATTTAAAATTACAGCACTGATATTGTCTTGGAAATTGTTACAGAATAAGGAAAATTGGAGAGATGGGCAGACTCCAATAGGATGAGTTTTAACAAGTCTAAGTGTCGGGTTCTGCATTTTGATTATAACAATCCCAGGCAGAACTGTAGGCTGGGAATGGAGTTCTTAGAGAGTTCTTAGGTAGAGAGAGAGACTTGGGGGTACTAGTGGACAGAAAACTTAACATGTGTGCCCAGGTGGCCAAGAGGCATCCTGGCCTGCATCAAGAATGGTGTGGCCAGCAGGTCAAGGGAGGTTATCCTTCCCCTGTATTTGGCACTGGTTAGACCGCACCTGGAATATTGTATTCAGTGCTGGGCCCCTCAGTTTAAGAAAGATGTCGAGGTGCTGGAACGAGTTCAGAGAAGGGCAACTGGAATGATAAAGGGGCAGGAAGATAAGCCCTATGAGGAGAGGCTGAATGAGCTGGGTTTGTTTAGTCTGGAAAAGAGGAGGCTCAGGGGTGACCTTATCGCTGTCTATAGCTATCTGAAAGGTGGTTGTAGTCAGACAGGTGTCAGTCTTTTCTCCCTGGCCACTGGAGACAGGACAAGAAGTCATAGTCTTAAGCTCCATCAGGGGAGGTTTAGCCTTGACATTAGGAAAAAATTTTTCACTGAAAGAGCGATCCGGTTTTGGAATGGGCTGCCCACAGAGGTGGTTGAGTCACCGTCCCTGGAGGTATTCAAGGTTAGGCTGGATGAGGTGCTGAGTGGCATGATCTAGATGTTAGGTGTTAGGTTTACTTGGGTTTTATTTATTTAGGTTGGACTGGATGATCTTTAAGGTCTTTTCCAACCTTATAATTACTGTGATACTGTGATACTGTGTAAAATTCAGAGCAATATATTTAGTTAATACAAAATCGTAGCTCATTTTGTCTAGCAATAGTACAATAAAATCTGTATCCCACTTTAATATGTCTTCTCCTTTTTCCTTAATGTCATTCCCATTATTTTTAAGAAGAGCTACTTAAAACTGTATGGTTTTTTTCACTATGGAAATGTAAATGTTCCATGTAGATTTACTTTGCATAGTGCGGCATTGTACTGCAATCACTAATAACACCGAGGCTTGGTATATAGTCTAAGCAGTACTTGAAAGATTTGTCAGCAGGTGAATCTCAGTACCCAAACAGTAGTTATGACTGAATAATCAAAATCTTGCATTTAGAAAAGGCACATGTGACACAGAAATGTATGTTGTCATCTATTTAATATGTAACTAACCTAAAACGATAGTCTGGTTTTGAGCTGTTTTGATTTTTTGAGGTTTTTACAAATAAGAAAATACAGCTGTAATGTGGAAAGGCCATACTGCATGGTCCTAAATAGCTTGTAAGCCCACTAAGATTGTTGTGCTTTGATGCAGCAACAGTACAAAGTCACTGTTCTTTCTCCATGTGCTTCTTAAAAGACTTCCAGTCTAGCTTGACAGGATAGAAACCTCTGAAGTGCAAATGACTTAGGAAGGAGATTAATGTTTCTGGCAACATGAACTTATCCAATTTGCACAGAACAGAAGGAAATAAAATCATCATGATATCATGATAACAGACAGTGTGAATGATCTGAGTATTAATACACCATTCCAGGAGGGTCACATGCTTAAAACTGTTCACAGTGGGGTAAGAGCAAATAGGCATTAGTTAGTGAATTCACTCTTTTGAAATCCAGTATTATCTTTTGTAGCAAAATTTCCCAAAACGAAAAAAAAGTTTCACTGCATGCCTAATTGGCTTTACTATTTGTCAGTCCCTTTTAAAAGACTTCAATTAAGCTGATATCTAATTGCTTTAAAAGTGAAATAAGCCAACATTTGGCAAAGATTGTGGTAAATGCAAAAAAATTTCTCAGTGGTTATGGTAGGAAAAATACTAAATGTATGAAAAAATGCTAAGGTAACAGTTTCATTATTTGTAAATCACAAAAAGTACCTTTTTATTTTACTAAGGTGAATGCTTTATGTTTCTAGCCCTGTTTTCTAGAGTATATGAATCAGTTCTTCTTCTAATACCGCAATCAGTAAAGCCGTAGTGTTAGGTTCTTCCTCTGCAAGTTTGGGTTTCTGGCAAGTGTTTTCAGGATTCTCATCTAAATAATAATTGCCAAATGTAATCAGCTTGTACATTTTAATTTTTTTAAAGTCTTCTGTGTAGATATGAAAGAACTTTTACAATAATTATGTGTTTAAAGATGCTTCACTAAATGCATTTTACGTGGTATATCATAATGCCCCAAAATAATCTGCTGAGAGATGCGCCCATACTCTGGGGAGTTTCCTTTTCTCATACTGTCACAGGCTATACTGGATCTTTATTTTCAAACAGATGCAGGGCAACAAATAGCCTCTGTGACCCTCATTGCAGCAGTAGCAGAAAGCTTGATAGTAGAAATAATTATCTTTGTTTCTTACTAACTCAGAAGGGTTGAAGCATTCCTATGCTTTGTAATGCATTGCCAAACCACTCACTTGTTTATCTGTCCATGCAAGTAATTTTCTATGTGTTTGTTACTCATGACATATGATATGAGGTCATGTATTAGGAAGTGGTAGGAGACCCCTTCAGAGTTTTGGATTTGTGTATTTATTAGTCTTTTAGACTTTGACTGCGCCATTTCAAGATTTTATTGCCCATAGAAAGAGAGCCAAATGAAGTCTACATAGTGTTATTTTTATCCTTTTTTGTGTTTTTGTCTCAGCAGACTAGGTGCTGTCAGTGCAGTCATGTTGTAGAAATTGTGCTTGCTAATTCATTAAATACTTGGAAATTAACATGTTTATTTACTGGATGTCTGGACTGAAGCTTGAATGATCTGTGCTTAGAGCCTCTTTCAAGCTTGGTGGCTGACACCCGTGTGTCTGGCTTACAGCCAGAACTTAACATGGAGCAAAAATGTTCCAAATGTCTGATGCTTCTAGGAAATGTGGTGGATTATTCCTCCACATGTTCCTCTTGCTCTTGTTGAGTGTGTGTTTTACTTTCTGTTTCTTCTCATTGTAAACGCTACTTGCCTGACAGAACAAGGATCCATATAAATACTAGGAGAGCAGATAAATTCAGTCATTCTTTCTCACATGGAGTATTGTGGATTGTTCCAGAATTTAGAAGATGAAGGTCAGTGGAGCTGTCAAACTGCTTTCCTATGAACATGGCTAGAAATGTCTAAAGTAAAAGATTAATTCTATAATAGTCTTTTCATAGAAGAATGCTTAGAAATTATGCATTTCTTAAGATTAGTATATTATTAAGGTTAGTATACTATGTATGAAAAAATGTTCAGTCCTGGAAAAAGGCAAAATTAGCACTCTTTAGTAGGAGTTAAGGAGTGTGGCTCACTTAGAGTAAACAAACCTTTCAGAATATTTCCAGTGTAGAAGTGGTTTATTTTCTCCTTATGAAAAGGAGTATATATACTTGACATGTACATACACTTCTCTTGAACTGCCAAAAATTTTTCAAGAGGTTTAAATTTTCCTTGAGGAACAAAGCTTTGTCATAGTAATATTGCAGCGCTGCACTACTAGTACTTACTAATACTTACTACTAATTCATTGTGTAAGTCTGAAGTTTACCTGTGAACAGAAATCACATACTGTTATCCAGTGTATCAATATACATTGCAATGTTTCTCTGTGTGCTGGGATGAAAGTAGTAATCTTCTGTCAGATTTATCAACACTTCTTCTATTTTTTTTCATAGTAAGAGCACCAAAATAGTGTAATTTATTAACTTACAGCTTCTAGGCAGCACATGAGAACTAATGTGGTAGAATTCAGCTGCTGTAAAAATTCCCTTATTCTTGAAGGTGATTATTATGTTTCTTTAAGTCTCTAAATCTACTGTACAATATTTATTGTTATGTGTGGTTTTATTCTTATGTTACTGATATTTTCTTGTCAAATTTGCACTATATGATGTTATGGTTTGGTTTCTGACATCTCTTTTCTGCTGTGTGTGGAAGCTGATACCGAGAAGTCCGAGTGGCAATCTGATCGGTTATTCAGAGTACTACCCTTAAGAAACAGATCATGTAATTTTTTGTTGTCCTTTTTATTTTTTACAGTTGGGGATATTTAATAGTGGGACAAATAAAATATTCTTTTTCACATACCAATATTGTTTATTTAACTGAGTAAATGGTTTTTTTTATTTATCTACAGTAAGAGAGATTGCTGTTCAAAATATTGCTGTTCAATTTGAGATGGAGATGCCTGAACACTAACATTAATACAGTTTTTAGGTTGCTTAAGGTGTCCTGCCCGACATCAGCTATGACTCATGTCTGCCAGTCCCATGTAGATGTCTTGGACAACTTGAGCCATAAAGAATATTAAATCTAAACAGGTGAAGCCCACTATCCAACAGACACTTGAAAGATTTTTGCTCAGAAAAGTGTTTAATGGTAAGGAAAGCAGAAATCCTTTGTGAATGGTAGCAGTCACTGTAATCCAGTCAAAAAAATTATAGGCTTGCTTATCTCAACTTTTTTTTTACTGAAACAGCCATGGGAAGCTTACCTTCATTTGTCTCTTGTGTTAGTGCAGTGTAGAGAAAGAGAATGATGTGTGCATGTTAATAGTAGATACACAGGAGTTTCTTCATATGTTTCAGAACTCAAGGAAACAAAGTAAGCTTATGATAGCCAAGGTGCACGGAAATGTGTCATTCTTGAAAAATGGTTGAAGGCCTTTACTTCTGGGACATTATTTAACTCTGATGAATTACTTACATTTTTAATAAAATAGCATTCCTTATCTGTGTGGGTTTGTATGAGTCAAAAGATTCTGTGGGTCAAAAGTAGATTTTGTTTTCTAGAAGCTAGTGTAGAATTTTTCTGCAAGCCAAGTAATATTTAAAAAATTTTTTTTGAGGTTCTTAAGTGAAGAAGGTGGTCTTAAAAAAACCCAACAAGTCCTCTTCCAGAACGTATTCCAATTCTCTTATGTGGAAAGAGATAGCCCGAGGCTGAACTGAAGTGCGGAGTGGTAGGCACAAGAACAAAGATGGCGTGAATCTTCAAGTGAAGTTCATGAGGGCCACTGAAGCTGATTGGTGCCCTCAGAACTTTGACACAGTTACTTGACTGCTGAATGAATCACTGTGTTTATTTGTTGCTCTGTAGTCCAGTGAGTGGATGAAAAAATTGATCCAACTTAACAATTTCAAGATGCTGGTACTGTTTTAGAGGTTGTCGGTATTAGAATGAGAGAAAATTTACAACACATGCTGCAGCAGTGATGTGTTGAGTGTTAAATCAAAGACTTTGGAGTATTAGGGAGTGTGAGAGAGAGATAGACTGGTGAAACCACAGCTCATCATACCTGGTGCAAAGGCAGCAGCTGAATGCTCTATGACAAGCACAGCTTCCCCTGCCCTTGTGCTACCAGGCAGATGGAGGGAAACCAAATGACAAAGGAGGTGATTCCCCTCCTGGCTCCCCTCACTCCCAGTTTATTACAATGGAATGTACTTTTCTGACTATAACCTATTAGGGAGGGATGAGGTCCATCTGTCTAAAAGGTGTAAGGGCAGCAGGTTGGCCGGTTTAGTTAGGTTTTAAACTGATGAACTTGGGAGGTGTTGTTACATCCAGCTGAGAAAGCAGCTTGGACTAATCAGTAACAATAGCCCCTCAGCCGTTCACCGCCAAATTAATCTGGTGGTTTTCCATCCTTCCAGGGTGAAAACCAAGTGCTCAGTTGTCCTGAAATGCCTGGGCACCAATGCATGCAATGTGGGAAGCAAATAGGAGGAGAAGTTAGAAATCTGTGTATGGTAAAGAGGCTATGTTGTGGCGGAAAATACAAAGACACGGTGGAACAGCTCACATGACTGGAATGCGGTCATGGATGGCTATGTCCTATTCAGGGTGGAGAAGTCAGCAAGGCAAAGATAATGGAACTGCTCTTTACACAAGACAACAACTAGAATATAATGAGTTCTCTGCAGGTGTGGATGAGGAGTAAGTTCAGAGTTTATGAGTGTGAATTAAGGAGCAGGCTAGTGTGGGTGATACCATTGTGGGTGTCTGTTACAGACCACATGATAAGGATGAGGAAGTTGATGAGGTCTTCTACTGGCAGCTGATCGAAGCCTTGCAAGGACAGGCCCAGGTTCTTCTGGGGAATTTTAAGTACCCGGATGTTTGCTTGAAGACCTACTTAGTCAGCTATTCACAGTCCAGGAGGCTCCTCCAGTTCATTGATGCTAACTTTTTGATGCCAGTCGTGGAGGAGTCAACCAGGAGAGAAGCATTGCTGGATTTTGTTCTCACTAACAAGGAAGGTCTGGTTGCAGTGAACATTGAGAGCCGTCATGGCTGCAGTGACCATGAGATGGTGGAGTTCAGGATCTTATGTAGTAGGAACAGAATACCAAGTAGGATCACAACCTTGGACTTCAGCAAGGCAAACTTTGGCATTTTCAAGCAATTACTAGGGGAAATCCCATGGGACAGGGTACTAGAAGGTAAAGAGGCCCAAGACATGTGGTAAACATTCAAGCATAGGATCACAGGATGTTAGGAGTTGGAAGGGACCCCAGAGATCATCAAGTCCAACCCCCTTGCCGGAGCAGGATAAAACTATCTAACACAGATCACAGAGGAACGCATCNATCTGCTGGACACACTCCTTCTAATACACCCCAGAATCCCGTTGGCCTTCTTGGCCACCAGGGCACATTGCTGTGCCATGGTGCATCACTTCTTCCAAGCTCAAGATCAGAGGAAATCAAGAAAGTAAGTCAAGAGACCTGCATGTTTAAGCAGTGAAGCGCTGGGCAAATTCAAGTGGAAGAATAGAGTTTATAGATCATTGAAGAAGGGGCTGGCCCCTTGAAAGGAATATAGGACAGTTTAGTAAAGCTAAATCCTCCTTGAAATTAAATCTGGAAATCTTGAATCTCCTTGAAATCTGACCGCAAGAGTGGTCAAGGACAACAAGAAAGGCTTCTCCAAATACATTGGTGATAAAACTAACACGAGGCAATATAGGCCCCCTGCTGAATGAGGTGGATGCCCTGGTGACAGAGAATACAAAGAAGGCAGAGTTACTGAATGCTTTCTTTGCCACTGTCTGTACTACTGAAGTGTCCTGTGGACCCCAAGATCCCTAAAGCCCCCAAGGATGTCAGGACAAAGGAGGAATTTGCCTTGTTTGATGAAGACTGGATTAGGAATCAGTTAAGCTGGACATTGACGAATCCATGGGCCCTGACGGGATACATCTTCAAGTGCTGAGGAAGCTGGTGGATGTCATTGCTAGGCCACTCTCCATGATCTTTTGTAAGTTATGGGGAACAGGAGAAGTGTCTGAAGACTGGAGAGAAGCAAGTCACTCCAGCCTTCAAAAAGGGTAAGAAGGAGGATGTGCATAGGCCAGTCAGCTTCACCTCCATCTCTCAGCTTCCAGATGTGTGTCTCTAGACACATCAAGGATAAAAGGTTTATTAGGAGCAATCAGCATGGCTCTACCAAGGGGAAGTCATGTTTAACCAACCTTATGGCCTCTTACTAGGATATAACCAGGTGGATAGATGATAGTAGAACAGTGGACATCGTTTACCTTGATTTCAGTGAAGCATTTGACACCATCTTCCACTGCATCCTCGCAGGTAAACTGAAGAAGTGTGGTCTGGATGATTAGGCAGTGAGGTGGACTGTAAACTGGTGAAGGAAACAAAGCAGAGAATTGTGGTCAGTGGCACAGAGTCCATTTGGAGACCCGTATCAGGTGAAGTCCCTCAGCGGTCGGTGCTGTTCAATATATTAATCGATGATCTGGATGAGGGAATACATTGCACTGCCAGTAAGTTTGCGGGTGATACAAAATTGAGAAGAGTGGCAGCAGGCTGTGCTGCCATCCAGCGAGACCATGACAGACTGGAGAGTTGGGCAGAGAGAAATTTAATTAAATTCAACAAGGGAAAGTGAAGAGTCTAACACCTGAAAAATCACAATCCTGTGTACCATTTTAGGTTGGGGACTGACGTGCCAGGGAGCAGGATAGGGGAAACGGACACTCATGGCACTTGTGCTTCAGACCCTTCACAAATCTAGAACTAAGAATTGCCTGTTCCCATGCTTTGTTACCCTCACCGTGACGAAGTTCCTTCTGATATTTATGTGGAACTTTCTATGTTGCAGCATACACCCACTGCCCCTTGTCCTATTACCAGATGACATTGAGAAGAGCCTGGCTCCATCCTCCTGACACCCACCCTTCAAATATTTATAAACATTACTGAGGTCACCCCGCAGTCTCCTGCAGCCTTTCTGCATGAGAGATGTGTCCCACTTCCTTCATCAATTTCGTTGCTCTACGCTAGACACCCTGCAGCAGCTCTGTGTCCTTCTTTAACTGAGGGGCCCACATCTGGACACAATACTCACCAGGGCAGAGTAGAAGGGGAGAAGGACCTCTCTTGATCTGCTAACCACTCACATCTGATCCACCCCAAGATACTGTTTTCCCTCTTGGCAACAAGGCCACATTTCTGGCTCATAGTGATCCTGCTGCCCACTAAGATCCCCAGGTGCTATCCTCCTACACTGCTCTCCAACAGGTCAGTCGACAACCTCCTGCACAGCTCTCCAGCCTGTCCAGATCTCGCTGAATGGCAGCACAGTCTGCAGGGGTGTCGGCAACACCACTTAGCTGTGTGTCGTCAGCAAAATTGCTGACAGTGCATGCTAATCCCTCATCCAAGTCATCAATGAATAGATTGAACAGGACTGGTCCCAGCACCGACCCCTGGGGCACTCCACTAGATACAGGCCTCCAACTAGACTCTGTCCCATTGACCACTACTCTCTGACTTCTACCCTGTAGCCACTTCACAATCCACCTTACTACCCGAAAATCCAGGCCACACTGCCTCAGTTTGTCTGCAAGGATGCTGTGAGAAACCGTGTCAAATGCCTTTTTTTTTCTTTCAGTTTTTTTTCTTTCAGTTGGGGAGTTCTCATCATATTTCCTGTGAATGTTCTTTAGTGTCATTTGCAAGCCCACAGTGTCCATGCTGATTGTTCATATCTGAATCATAGGAGGTCTTTATTCAAATTTTTTTTTTAAAATCTATGCTGTATTTGTATCACCTATATGTAATTCTCTGGCTAATGTTTGTAGCAATACTCAATATATGCTGCGTTGTCCACAATGCACATTTTGATAGAATAAATAGTGTAACTGTTTGTCCCTCAGAAGCATGAAATCTGTTTGTCTTAGACAAACTGCAGCAGAGTGAAGATGCCTCTGCCTATGCAGGGGGTTTGGATCTAGAGAATCTTTAAGGTCCATTCCATTCCTATCTATTCTATGTTTCTTACTTTTTTGCTTTTCTAAAGAGTATAGATTAGTTTTCTTATACAATAACATCTCAGATATAGCCATTTTTCTGAACTTCTGCCGTGCCTGGGCTTTTGTATGAAGTAGTTGACATAAAATCTTCTGGATTTAAACAAAATCTTCTGCCTTGTTACTTTGTCTGTTCACTTTCATTCAGATAGCTTTTATATGATTCATACGACCTGTCATTTTAATTGTGTCACGCTTTTTGGGTGTATTGCATTTATTTTCATGCACTCTAAGATTTGTGGATATTTTGCCAAGTGACAGAACTGTATGTTCTGGCTAAGGGAGATTTTTGACCACAAGACCCTAACAGTTGTAATGCATGACTCTAGAACATAAGTTCTAGTGGGAAATTTAGTAAAATGGACAAGACCTCATGTTGCACTGGATTTCTGTTTATCATATGTAAAGATGCTCCTGAGGAATTCCTCAAGTGAAGTATGGTGTGATTCACAGAATCATAGAATCATAGAATCATTACCTATCGGAAGGGACCTCGAAAGATCATCTAGGCCAATCCGCCTGCAACATCAGGATCACCTAAACCAAGTCACACAGGAACCCGTCCAGTCGGGTCTTGAATATCTCCAGAGAAGGAGACTCCACAACGCCCCTGGGCAGCCTGTTCCAGTGCTCCGTCACCCTCACCTTGAAGAAGTTCCTTCTCAGGCTGATGTGGAACCTCCTGTGTTCCAGCTTACAACCATTGCCCCTCGTCCTATCACTACATGACACCGAGAAAAGCCCAGTGCCATCGTCCTGACACCCACCCCTCACATATTTGTAGACATTAATGAGGTCACCCCTCAGTCTCCTCCAAGCTAAAGAGACCCAGTTCCCTCAACCTCTCCTCATAAGGGAGGTGTTCCACCTCTCTTATCATCTTTGTTGCCCTACGCTGAACTCTCTCCAGAAGCTCCACATCACTCTTGAACTGAGGAGCCCAGAACTGGACACAATACTCCAGGTGTGGTCTCACCAGGGCAGAGTAGAGGGGGAGAAGAACCTCTCTTGATCTGCTAACCACCCCTCTTCTAATCCACCCCAGGATGCTGTTGGCCCTCTTGGCCACAAGAGCACATTGCTGGCTCATCGTCATTTTGTTGTCCACCAGGACCCCCAAGTCCCTTTCCCCTTGTGTTTCACTTGTGTTTTTCCTCTCTGAATCTTCTCAGAAGAGAAAAGTGGGAAGCAACATTAAGAGTGTCACAGTGGTTGTCTTCTGTGACATCTTCTGAAAACAGCTGAGATAATTGTGTTGACTAGTAAGAAAAAGAGAACTGGAATGAAATAACTGGCTGAGGTGCATACAGCAGGGAGCAGGCTTTCAGCATTACTTGTATTGTGGTGGAAGAAACACATTGCTGTTGCACCCAAACCAGGTTGCTTGAAAAATATGACAAGGAGTTGTCTATCAGTTTCTTAATAGAAGATATATTTTGTAGAATTCTAGAATATATTGGCTTGGAAGCGGCCTTCCAACTCAAGGTCATCTAATCTAACTGCCCTACAATGAGCAGGCATGTCTCTAACTAGAACAGATTGCTAGGAGCCCCATCAAACCTGACCTGGAATGTCCACAGTAGTGGGGCCTCAACTGCCTTTCTAGACCACCAGTTCTTGTGATACATCACACTCAGATTAAAGAATTTCTTCTTAGTGTCCAGCCAAAATCTACTTTTCTTTGTTTTAAAACTATTACCCCTTGTCCTGTTGTGCCATGCCCTTGTGAACAATTCTTCCACAGCCTTCTTATAGGCCCTTTTCAGGTAATGGAAGGTCACTAAATTCTCTACAGAACCCTCTCTTCTTCAGTCTGAATAACCCCACCTTTCTCAACCTGTCTTCATATGAGATGTGCTCCAGCCTGGTGATAATTTCTCTTAGTAAATTCTCCTATGTTATTCAGAAATAAAAGCAGTAGTGCTTTGTATTAATTACCAAAGAGGATAATGATAAGAATTCCTGTCCTAAAACCACTGTTTGTATTTCACAGAAGTTCATCGGTCTTGGATCATTCGAGGTTAAGTAGTTGAATTTTCAGCAGTTTCGCTAAATATATCTATCAGATAGATAACAAATTTGTAACCTATTCTAAGTGCCCATCCAAAGTTTGGTAGAATTTAATTTTATTTTGTCCTAGAAAATGATAAGGAATATGGCTTGTCCTAAGATGTAAATATCAATTAACATATTTTTCTTTATTTCTTGTATAATGTGTTCTTGTGCTATAGGTACATTTAAGCACAATTAAAGAAATATATTAAAAGTGTTCTCTCATGGCAGTATATGTTTTCATACATACCTAGCTCCTTAATAACAATTTATTCTGCAGTAATTCATAGAATCACAAGATGACAGACTTTCAATGTTGAAGAGACCTCTAGATGTCATTTAGTCAAACACCCCACTAAAGCAGAACTGCCTGAAGCACATTACACAGCACTATGTCCAGGCAGGTTTTTAGTATCTCCAGAGAAGGAGTTTCTCTCTGGGCAGACTGTTCCAGTGCTTTGTAAACATCATAATAAAGTTCTTCCTCATATCTGAATGAAACATCCTGTGTTTTCCTCAGTCATTGCAGAAAATAATTATGGCACAAAGATTCATTTTCTTTTTAATTAAATTCTTGTAGTATAAAATGGAGGAAGTAACTAATCATACTTCCATTATTCTAATATCTCTGAAAGTGGTTAATTTAAACCAAAATTAAACTAAATCAGCTTCTACGTTTTAGTCGTGCCTCTGTGTATGCCAGCAAGTACACTGCTCCATAATGCCCTCTACAGCATCCCTGATGCAGATATCTTAATTCCTCTTTCGTTTCATTAGTCAAATTACAATGTGTCTTACAAGTTTGTCGGAAGTGTACATGGCTATGGATTACATAGCCAGCATGGTTGTACTGGTGGGTCAGATGTCTGCTGTTTGTTTGAATGAGTGTTATGTGGAATTACAATGAACGTCTATAAATATATGAGAGGTGGGTGTCAGGAGGATGGAGCCAGGCTCTTTTCAATGTCATCTGGTAATAGGACAAGGGGCAGTGGGTGTATGCTGCAACATAGAAGGTTCCATATAAATATCAGAAGGAACTTTGTCACGGTGAGGGTAACAAAGCATGGGAACAGGCTGCCTAGAGGGGTTGTGGAGTCTCCTTCTCTGGAGATGTTTAAGATCCACCTGGATATGTTCCTGTGCGACTTGTTCTAGGTGATCCTGCTATGGCAGGGGTATTGGACTAGATGATCTTTCGAGGTCCCTTCTGATCCCTGATGATTCTATGATTCTGTAATAGTCTCTTATCTCTTAGGTTTCTTCAGAAATTTTAAATAATTCAGTATTCTGTGGTAATTCCTTAATCTACTAAATAATTTGCTAAAGTGTGAGGCCTTCACTGAGTGATTAAAAATTTAATGTGGCTAAGGTAGCTATGTGTATTGATTTGCTTGTGTTGCTTGGATGTGTATTTCCTTTTATTTTGGAAATGAGACTTAAAACAGTGCGCTGACTTAAGTAGTAAGACCTTATGGACACACATACATATACATGTGTATAAAAAAGGGATAGGCAATTCTTAGTTCTAGATTTGTGAAGGGTCTGAAGCACAGGTGCCATGAGGAGCAGCTGAGGAAATGGGCTGTCTAGCCTCGAGAAGAAAAGGCTGAAATCACTCTCTACAATTACCTGAAAGGAGATTGAAGAGGTGGCAAGGAATAGGTTCAGAGAAAGTGGTTGCAAGTTGTACCAGGGTAGGCTTAGGATGGATTTTAGAAAAAAAAAATTCACTGAAAAGATTATCAAACACTTCCTAAAGCAGTGGTGAAGTCACCATCCCTGGGCAAATTTTAAAAAGCTTATAGGTGTAGTTCTGAAGAACGTGGTTTAGGGGTGTCCTGACACTGCTAGGTTGAAGGTTGGATTCGATGATCTTAAAGGTGTCTTCCGGTATTATGTGATTCTGTATTCTTATACTAGTTTAGAAATGTTTTTAAGCTAATATGCATTAAAAATGTCTTCACACTGGTGAATATGTTATTCTCAGTGAAAACTGGTTTCCTGCAAGATCATGGAATCATCATAGAATGACTGTGTTTGGAACATCGGAGATCATCTAGTTCGAAACAATCTACCATAGGCAAAGACATCTCTCACTAGACCAGGTTGCCCAGACTGCAATCCAATATGGCCTTGAACATGTCCCATCACCTTGGGCAACCAGTTCCAGTGCTTTACCAACTCATAGTAAGGAGTTTCTTCCCTAGATCCAGTCTAAAGGAGGAGGAGTGGCTCTGTATATTAGGGAATCACTCCTTGCCACAGAGCTTGAGGTGAAGGATGAAGGGATTGAGAGCTTGTGGGTTAAAATCAGAGGGAGGCCTAACAAATCTGACATCCTGGTTGGAGTCTGCTATAGACCACCCAACCAGGATGAGGGGGCAGATGAGGTATTTTACAAACAATTGGAGGCTGTCTCAGGATCATCAGATCTTGTTCTTGTGGGCAACTTTAACCTGCCCGATATCTGCTGGGAACTTAATTCAGCAGAGCGGAAGCTGTCCAGATTATTTCTGGAACACATGGAGGACAGCTTCTTGACGC
>VXBP01005895.1:0-23982 GCA_013400115.1 Rhinopomastus cyanomelas | reverse complement strand
TCCAATCCCTAATGATTCTGTGATTCTGTAACTGGTTGGAAGTGATTGGTGTAATAAACTGAGATTGATTGATACTTCCACTCTGTGTGAACTTTGCTCTCCAGTCTATTACAGGTACACTAGGATCAAAGTAGGTAAATTGGGATGTCCCCAAGTGTAACTTCGATGGTAGATAGTGCTCACATTATAAAGAAATTAATAATGTTCAGATTTTTTTTTGCAGCAGATCTTAACAGGTTTTTGTTTCAATATGATAATCCGTACAGAATGGTACAGGTAGAATTGTATCATCAGAAGTTACAGTAGATGTTTTCTGAGACACTGCGTTGAAATGGATAGGCCAATCAGAAAATACCTAGAGAAATGCAAAAAGTATCAAATGCCTTTATAAAAAATAGAAGATTGTGTAAGGCATGAAAAAACACAAAACAATGCAGAGAGTGTTTACACTTAAATAGACCCTTTGGACTAGTTACGAGAAATACTGGAAAAACGTAAGCCCAGCCTCCATTTTCCATTTAAAAGCTGTCAAATAGAAGAGACAGAGCAGTAATAGAAGCTCAGCATACTTTTCTGTGCAGCTACTTCATAAAGAAGGTTGATAGGTTACAAACAAAGAATCATAGACTAGTTTGGGCTGGAAGAGACCTTCAGGATCATCAAGTGCAACCTTTTCCTAGCTCTGTCAGCACCACTATACCATCTCCCCAAACACAACATTTACCCTTCTCTCCAACACCTGCAGGGATAGGGGCTCAGCCCCCTCCCTGGGCAGGCTCTTCCAATGTCTGACAGCTCTTTCAGTTAATAAATTTCTCCCGACATCCAGCCTGAACCTCCCTGGCACAGCTTTTTGAAATTCTAAAAAATATGTGTTTTAGTATTTTTTCTGTATTTTCTGTGTGTTCTGAGTGACTTTACTTATTATACAACTTTGTTAAGGAAAGTTTTTCAAGTGTTAACCATGCAGTAAGCTGCAAGATAAGATTCAGAGGTCTGACTGACAGAATCTTTTCCTAAAATCTCCGTTTATCTGCCAGAAGTAGATCCCGTGATGACAAATCTTTTACGTTTTCAGAGACTTTTGACTAGAACAGCGGGATGACTTTATCAATTCCTCCTTTTTTTCCAGATTGATGATACAGATGCAATGGAAGATGTACATTCCTTACTCACCGATGTTCCACCACCTTCTGGTACAGTTAAAATGATTAATGTATTGTAGGCTGCAAAAAGATGACACGTTAAAAAAATCAAAAAAGCTCAAGTGAAAATAACCTTGAAATGTTAAGCTTGGCAGGTATAGCTGTGAAAAACAAGTCATTAAGCCTTTTATGGAGACTCTTACTGGATTCTGAAGTAAACACAGTGTTTGTGTGGCATTTTATAGTTCGTGTTACTTCATTTGAGTATAAATATCGGATTATTTTCTACCACTATACTAGTTTCTGAAGGTTTTTAGACTGGATGGCTTATGTGTAGGTTACAGGGTCAGTGAAGAGAGCAGAACAGGCCCTTAGGTATTTGTAGCCCTGTAATGTGTCATACAGGTGTGGTGTTACACGAATGGTGTTGAACAGTTTGCCCTTCCAGCTCTCTTGTTTGACAGGTACATTTATATTCTCCTTGCTTTGTGATCAATCCATACTGCCGATTTAAAACCCGATGTTCACTGCATTTGTAGTCTTTCCTGCTACAAAAATGTAAAGCTCAAAATTATTTTGAATTGCTCACATTTTTATCCAAGTCAGTATCCATAATTTTCTGTAGAAGACAGTAAGGTCAAATAATAGTTTCTCATTTCTTCAGGGGTTTTTATAGATGTATTTCTTTTTAAAAAAGTTGTAACTTTAAAATATTACAAAGTCATTTAAGTAAATTTTAAAAATGCAATTGTGAGACTTGAAATCAATGTCTTTTTACTTCTCCTGGGATAATTCTGAGTTAGAGATCTATGCCAATTAGTGAGCTGTGTAATTTTTTGCCTATCCTGTTGCTTGTATGAATCCTTATTTTTCATTTGTCTTATTTATTGAACGTGTAATTCAGACAATTTTGCTTAAGACAGGGTGTTTGATGGAAAATACTAAGTTTTTAAATTTTGGGCTCTTTCAGCTATGTCTGGATTTTCAATATTTTGCTGTTGATAACTTTTCTTAAGAAGCAGCTTGCCTCAGTAATGTTATCGGATGATGTGCTCCGCAGTCTACATGGAGGGCAGCTGTCACTGTTGCATTTCATAGAATCATAGAAGAGTTTGGACTGGAAGAGACCTTCAAGATCATCAAGTCCAACCTTTTCCTAGCCCTATTTGCAACACTAAACCATTTCCCGCAACCTAACATCTACCTTTCTCTTCAACACCTCCAAGGATGGGAACTCAGCCCTCTCCCTGGGCAGGCTCTTCCAATGTCTGACAACCCTTTCAGGAAATAAATTCCTCCTGACATGCAGCCTGAACCTCCCCTGGCACAGCTTATGGCCATTTCCCTCCGTCCTTACACTGGCTAGTAGGTAGAAGAGACCAACTCCAGCCTCTCTACAACCTTCTTTCAAGTAGTTTTAGAGTAGCAGTAGGGTCTCGCCTCAATCTCCTCTTTTCCAGACTAAACAGCCCCAAGTCCCTCAGCTGTTCCTCATACAACACCTGTTCCAAATCCTTTACTAGGTAGCGGCCTCTGTCCCCTCTCCAGTCCTTCAATGTCCCTCTTGTAGTGAGGGGCCCAACACTGGATGCAGGACTTGAGGTGTGGCCTCACCAAAGGTGAGATTTCCTGCCACTGTAGTCACTGTCAAGTTCCTCAACGCAATGACATTTCTGGCCTTGCTTTTTGGGGGTTGAAAATACATTCAGAATAAGAATTCTGTGGTGAAATAGTATTTTAGAATTTCTCTACTTCTCTTTTTCTAACCACTTTCTTGAAGTTGTAGAGGGGTGGGAGTCAGGCTCTTCTCCCAGGCCACTAGCAATGAGATGAGAGGGCAGGGCCTGCAGCTTCGACAAGGAAGGGCTTAGGCTGGGTGTTAGGAAGCCCTTCCTCCTGAAAAGGGTGATCATACTCTTGAATGGACTGCCCAGGGCAGTGGTGGCGTCCCCGTCTCTGGAGGTGTTTAAGGACAGACTAGTGTAGCTGATGTGGTGATGTCAAGGTCATAGTCTGGGCTTGATGATCTCAGAGGTCTTTTCCAGTCTCAGTAATTCTGTGATTGTATGTATTTCTTTTGTATGTTATGTTTTTTTAGTAACACTCTGCTTATTTCTGCTATATTATTCAATATTGTAAAATACATGAGGGGAAATAGTTGTAAAACATCAAATCAGATCATGTATGTTTCTTTGGAATGTTTCTTATATTTCAGTGTGCAACATAAGTTTTACCATGTATTTACTTTACAGGCTTTTACAGTTGCAATACAGAAATTATGCCTGGTATAAATAACTGGACTCCAGAAATTCAAGTAAGTTTATCCTGAAAAACTGAAAACACTTTTCTAAATCCTGTTGAAATATGCTGTAGTAATTTAAATATTTGTTAGAGATCATTTATTTTAAAAGACAGGAGAAAAGCTTAGTCTTGTCTCAGAAGTCAAGGTAGTATTTTGGTGTGAGAAGTGGAGAATGATAACCTGTTCCTCAGTGGGTTGGGTTTTTTTCAGTGTTGCATATAACAGGGAACTTGGTGCAAAAAAGAGAAAATAATTGCAGTAAGTGTGAACCTGAAGGTTTGGGGTGTGTTTAACAGTTTGGCTAGATTTTGAAACCTCTAACTGAAGCAGGTTGTTAACAGTGTTACTTAGTATGCGATACTGAATACTGATGACATAAAGTGGTTAAAATAAATAAAAAACCAACTTGGTGAGTAGAGAAAATTCCATTTATAATTCCGTGTAAATGTTTTGGTCGTGTTTGTACAAGACAATGGAGTCTCAGAGTTAAAACAGATCTAAGTGAGCTTTTACACCTTGTTGGCACAGTGCAAGACTCTGCTTTTCAGAGGCACAGCTCAAAGCTGGAAAAGGCATGACTGACTGGGTTTGCCTGTGTGTCATTGTGTGACATTTAGGCACAATTAAAACATAATTATCAGATGCAGGTAACAAAATATGCAGCAGGTAGAGTGATTGCTTTATGAAAACAATAAAAAGCAAATACAGGTTTTTCATATCTGGCTCAGTTGCTTAATATATTCATATACATTAGTTCACGGAAAATTTGCTCTTTTTTGGTAAAATTTCATGAACAATAATCATTTTACTTGATTTAACTGTTGCTATAGTTTTTTTTTCCCCTCTCCTTCCACCCCATAGCACAGTACACACTATTTGCTTTCCTTTTAAATGTCTTTTGTTTTTAATATAACATACAGGCATACATTGGTGAAAAACAAGTGTATTTTGTTTCTAATTCAGATGTTCACAGCAGTGAGAGTGTCCAGATTAAGCAACATTAACCTAACAAATCAAACACTTAATAAGAATTTCAATGATCTCTGTGAGAATCTGTTGAAGGTAAGACTCTTATTTCAAATGTTTGTTCCCGTAGAAGCAACGTAAAATCAGATGATGCTGAAAATAAGGATTTTTAAATTACTTTTTAGAATTAGAATACAAAGTATCTGCAATTAGTGTGTAAACTGCTCTAAAGATAGATTCAGTCTCCTTAGTATGTGAAGGGTTTTGAAAGCTTTTTGAATTTGACTGAGTACTTTGGTAATGTACTCTAGAAACAGAAGGATAAAGCCTGCTGTACCGTAGTTTGCATCCTATTCTGACTTCTCCTCCCTGTCATTCTTCTTCAAGAAAAAAATCGTCTACGTTAGATTATTTCTACTGTGAGAAGAGTTTTGATCTTTAATTTCTCTTAAATAAGCTATATGTGTTATGGAGTAAAACATAGAATGTCTTGCCTTCCACAGAGCTTGTATTTTAAACTACGATCAATGGTTCCCTGCTGCCTTTGTCATGTAAATTTCACAGTTGCTCTACCAGAGGATGAATTAGTTCAGGTTAGTAAACTGTCTCTTCTGACTTCCGATATGCAGGCGTAGCAACTTTGGCCTTTAATTAGCATTTGCTACTCAGAGTAAACTGAGCAAGATTTTACATACTAGTCTGATGATTCTGAAGTAAAACTTAAGGCCACAATATTCAGTGAAGAAAATGTATGACTGTTGAGTCCACCACTTTTGAGAACCATGGGACTACATGGCACTTCACGAGCACTGTGTAGCTCAACAGTCTTACAGCTTCTTTGTTACAGATAGCAAATGAAAAACATTGACTAGCTATCCATTGAAAGGATTACCTGTCTACACTACCACCTACACTACAATGGCTCGCTAGTTTTCTATGTGTGCTGTTGCTATAACTATATATTTTTTATCTTCTTGTTTCAAGATGGTGCAATATGCTTCATTATTTTTTTAAGAAAATGTTTTTTCCCGACATATAGCATAATGTTTGTATTTAATTAAATGTTTATTTCTCTCTCTTAAAATACAATGATAATGAGTTTTTATGATTACTTTTTATGTCAGTTTACCAAGAAAGAAGGAAGTAACTGATGGACAACATCATAAATGTGGGTCTAAGACTATCAGGTGTATGTTCTATCAGCACCCCTCAGCATTACCTTTAATGCTCTTCTCTGAAGGTTTTTTATATGTCTGCTTCGAAGATCTTTCTCTTCCTTGTTATTTTTTTGTTGGAAGAGCTGGCTTGGTTGCCAAATTATTTTTGCAGATTGTGCAAGAGACAGGTTAACTAACACACCATGTATTTCTGATTTGCAGATTGCAGTTACCGCTGTTGCAATTACTTTTGACAAAGACCAAGCATTACAAACCAACAAGGCCCCTACAGAAAAATCACAGCAAAGAGGTAAATTGTAAAGATTAGAGAAAATACTTTCCTTACTTCCCTTTTCCCAGCACCTAATGAGTCTACATTTTGATCTCAGTTACGTACAAACATTTTATATGGAGGCTCTATAAAATTATTATTACATAGAGTTCTTTAGAGTTCAGGTATGTGAACTCCAGAAGGATGACTTACAAAGTTTTAGATATTTGCTTTAGCTACTATCAAAAATACCGAAGTAACCTGAAAAAAAATCTTTGGTATTTCCTTACCCATGTACCATCTTTCCTTGAATATTTTTCTCTAAAGAATTAGTATTAACAGATGGCAACATTTCTGTTGTGTTTTGGAAATGCGATGTAAGCCATTAGAGAATATTTGTTCTTACAAATAGCAAATTTTGCCCTCGCTTCAAGAAGGCAGCAAATAAATTATTCCCAATACTTCATAAAAACTCCCCAAAACCATTAAGTAGATCAGTAATATTTTTAGAAATAAGTGAAGCACACAGCTTTATTATGCTAGCGATATACCATTTGCAATCTGGCTGTGGGAGGTTAAGACAGACTCCATTCTAAAGAACGGAATCAGGTAGTAGAACAGACCGTATGTTTCTAAAACATTAGTTGTACCTTCGTCAATAGTAAAAGTAGTTTTCTTTTATGTGAAATAAATCAGATGTTCCTTGTAATGCACAGCTAACTCAGCTCCAACTGCAGAGTCAAAGCTATAATGCAGTAATTGACGTAATATTTTTTCCTCAAAATACTCAATCAAATCCTATTCGATGGAATGCAGATTCGGTTCAGTTTTGCAGTTGAATTTATTGTGAAGAGCCTAATTGTTCATACAGAACTGCATTACCACATGCACATGGTCAAAGCTGACTGAATTGAATCTGTAGCACTTATTGTTGGCAAGTTGTAATTTGGGGGTTAATTATCAATCAGGTATGGTTTTTTTGTTGAAGCATCTACAGACAATGAGGAACAACTACAGTTTCCACTGGAACTTTGTTCTGATGCCCTTGCTTCTCAACCGTTCTCACCAGCTAAAGGTCAGTGAAATGAAAGAATGCTGAACTGTTCCTTTTTTTCCTGATACTGAGTTCTTTGGCCTTTTCATTGTTGCGGTGGCTTTAAAACAATCATATTTTCATGTCCTTCAAATATTCTTTGCTACCTAAGCATAATGGATACGTTCACTCCTAGAGTCAATGTTTTTTAAGTCACATAAGGTGTCTTGGCTGATTGTTTTGTATGTGTTTAGTTGGTCTGTTTTCCGTAGTTCTTATGTCTTTGCATGTAGAATGTTGAAAATGCTGCAAACTACTAGATGTTGGGTGTCATTAGAATTACACTTTTCTTTTAGAAAGCTTCCTTCATACCACTTTGCTTCTGTAAATGGCCTATATAAAATAATCCCACGTGCTGTCAGCCTCAAATAATTTAATCTCATAGTTTTCAGGATGGGAAATACTTTATCTAGCAAATACTGGCTGTTAGCTGAGCAGAACAGCATGCAGGGTGTTGTTAAAAAAGCCTAAACTTGCACGATAAACAGTTGCACAGTGCAGCATGTCTTAGCCCTTAAACACCTCCTTTATTTTACCTGAGATAGAGCAGCATTACAGGAACGGTTGTCACAGTTCTTCTGTGGTTGCATTACAAATTAGATTGTCATACACTGAAAAATCAGCTCTCTTAACTCCCTTCTCTATTGTTGGATCATCTGCCCACCAGAAGGGGTAGTGATAGGGAATTTCATACTTTGTGCCCCTCACTAAAGTTGTATAGAGGAAGGTGTCTACCACATTCACTTGTGTTGTCAGATGGCAGTTTAATTTCAGCAATACTACTTCTCATTGCATTTTGTGTTGGGTTTTTTAGATGCACTTCTATGTGCTTAACTTTATAATTAGTTATATTATGATGTTGTTAACCTTTCCAAAAGGAGCAGCTCTCCAGGATGTCTGATACTGTTACTGGGCTGTGCACTGACCAGTAGAGGGTAGCCTGTTCTTGTACATCACTTTCTGGTGTTCACATTCTGTATTGTACTGTTCATCACTTTAGAGGCTTTCAGCTAGATTATTTCATCTGTCATTTCTTCACAGTGAGGCTCAAGGTTTCATTGTAGTTAGATTTACTGAGCAGCTTATTTAATGTAGTAGTACCTTTTTTACACAGCTTTTTTATAAGATAGTTATTTAAAAAATATTTATATGCAAACTGATACAGTAATGTAAGTTATATGAGAATTTGCAAGACAGATTTAGTCAAGTTAATTACACCAATTTATTATGTGCTGTCAAAGTACTACATCATTTACAGATTATTTTCTTCCCTCATCTATTACACTAGTTTTCTTTTTTTTAAACAAGAAGAAAGCTGTTGTCCTGTACTGCATGACTTGGCTGATAAATATTTTCTGAGTGGGATTCATTTTGTCTTTGTAGAAGCCCTGGAGGGTGCGAGTTCCCACACAGGTATTCCTGCTGCACAGAGAGGTGAGTGTGCTTGATTTAGCCGTATGCCAGAACAGACTGAGCGTTCTTGGGATGTTGGTATACTCTTTTTTAATGTGTCTTGATCCATGAAGTGTTTACTAGTTAACTGAGAGTGCATGCTCTGGTGTGGCTTAATGAGACTATAATATTTTGATGTGGTTTTTTTTTTTAATTACTAGAGTCAGATTTGTTGGTGTCTTTCTGTCAGATATATTGATATCAATTTATCTGACAGAAAATTAGTTCCCCAAGGGAGCTTTTTTGCTTGTCTTACTTTGAAGTTAGCATGTGTTCCCCCCATTTCTTTGAGATGGTGAAGAAATGGTATTTTCAAAACCCTTTTTGTTTGTTTTTAAAGATAAGCAAACACCCCTGCAACTAATACCCAAAGTCATAGCAGAAACAACTCCACTTCTCACTGTAATAGTAACGGAGAAGGGTGGTATTGGAGGGGGGATGCTGGGGGAAGGAGACCAGCGTTTGTAATGAAAATTAATTTATGTTTAAAACTGAGGTGTTGTTTCAGCTTCTGATTCTTACCCTCATCACCAAAGCCTTTTTTCAGTCTGTAGGCTAGATGTTGATAGTTGGGAAGTTGAAGTCATGCTCAGCGGTTCTTCAGTGAGGAATAGACTAGCAATGAAAATTAAAATTAAACAAGGCTTAGATAAACTTAATGAAGCCAGAACTTAATACCTAAAATGAGATTAAAATAAAATAAAAGTAATCTAACACAAGTCGTTGATGACTGTATTTGCATGCTTTTTCAGTGCTGAAGTCCCAGTCAGGCAGTTCTTTCCCAGCTGGGACATCACCAGGAATCGGTACACCGGTTTGGAAGTCCAAACCTGTATTGTAACGTTTCCTTTAAGCAGACCTGGAAAGGGATGTTTGTTCTCTCTCAGACACAGATAATTGCTTCCTCAGAAGGAGCATTGAGATGAGCAAGAGACATCATCCATATTTTTTTCTTTGTTTTTTCTTTTGTTTTTCTGTCTGTGTTTTCAGCAACGTCAGTTGATTACAGTTCCTTTGCAGACAGATGCAACAGCTGGATAGAGCTCATTAAACTGAAAGCTCAGACCATAAGGCGCGGATCAATTAAGACAAGTAGGCGGCTGTTTCTACCACGTTATGATAATCTGAGACATATCTCTGATTTCCCAGTGGTGAATAGTGGAGTTTCCTGCCCAGCAATAGCGTTCCAGACCCGGTGTAGAATGAGTACCCGAGTGTGAAAACTGCCGGCATTGTTCATGTCTTTGTAAGCTAACACAGGGTTTATAAACCAGTGTCATAAAAAGCAAAACCTAGTATTTCTGTTCTTAGTAAAAATCAGTTCTCAATAAATGTGTACGCCTACTAATTATTGTAACATACACTGCATGGATGTAGGTGTATTTATGATCTTGGAAAATTTTTGGTGAGAAACAGGAGGCAATCACCAAGGTGACAGTCAAGGCAATGGTCACTAAATTAGTAAGTGGTGAGTTATTTTTCAGTAGTTCTTTGGCCACAGGTCTGACTATCTTGCTTAAATAGCAGAGATTAATATCTATTTTAATGGAAAATGCTGCACTGGGGAAACACAACAACTTTCACACTTCCTGTAATTTGTTCCTCCAGCAGAATTCCTATTTCAAAATGTTGGCACTGTTTTCTTTACCTTCACTTTATAACTGATTGTTGTATGTGCAGCTGCTCGCCTCAATGTTTTCCTTTGCAGGAATGCCACTCTTCCAAGTAAATGCCATTTCAGCTTTTTGTCTCCTTTTGCATGCATTGCATGGTAATTTCCTTTCTCACACGATATGGCTGAGCATCACAGGCAGCTGAATGTTGTCACCAAACTATTTGGAAACCATAAAGAAGAATTTTTGTGTTTTGAGAAACAGTTCTTACTTGATAGTTACTTTCTCTTCTTTTTTCCCCGTCTGTTTAGCTGCTTCACTTGATAAAGCAAGTCCGTTGACTGAAGGATACTTACGGCACCGTTCTGTTCCATCGTGCACCAACTCTACTGTCTCAGTTGTTAAGATGACCCCTCTTTCTTTTCTGCCTGGGGCAAAAATAACCAAATATCTTGGCATAATCAACATGTTTTTTATACGAGAAACCACTTCTTTACGTGAGGTGAGCTGGATATCAAGGATTAGCACTTCTTGAGCGTTATAATAATCAAAGGTAAAGACCTGAAGGGGTTCCAGTTGAGGTACGGCACAACAAGAGAGTAGAGTTTTGCCACTTGAGGGTAGATGCTGGATGGGGAAAAAGTTGCATTGTACTGCTCTTGTCATAAGAGTGTTTAGTGCTGCTTTGTGTTTGGCAATGTTAGGAAGGAGTTGCTTAACCATCGCCATTGCTGTTCAGTTTGAATACAATAGTAAATGAGTGAGTTTTTTAAACGATGTGGAAAAAATGGATCTTGAACCAACAGTGGTAGTTGGAATCATTTGAATCTTAAAACTGAGACTAATATAAATGCTAAAAAAAATAAAGATAAATCCTTTCTTCTCTCATTTAGCAAGCTCAGTAATGAACTTTCACGGTATATTTGGATTTGGGGATTCTTTGGTAAAACAAGGTTCCCCATGTCATTATATAACTATTACACTGATGTTTAATATTACACTGTGTGCATTCTCAGTGGTACATCTCTGTGTGATGAGTGTCTGAAAAGCGTGCCATATCCACTCAACCAGCGTAGAGGATGTTGCTAGTGCTACTCAAAACAGTTATCTGCAGTCAGGATCTGGACAACTGGTACTCCTTGGAGCATGCCAAAATGCAAGACATGTTCCTTAGCATTTTCATACCCTCCTCCTGGAAAGTAACTTCATCGTTCTGCTAAAATTTTTTGCCACAGAAGCAGAATATATGTGTTTCCTGGTTTGACAGTGCAGAGTAGTGTGCTGTTTCTTGCTAATTAATGTAATTACAGAGCAGACGTTAGTACAGATTGTCAGCTTGCTTAAAAACAAGTTGCAAGCTGTCTAAAAAAATCTTTGATCAGACAAACTTCTTGGATGGATCTTGTAAGTAATAGCCCCTTTCAACTCTGTTGAAATCTGTTTGAAAAGGACAGCATTACCTGTTAGGGTATTGCCAGGGAAGGGGTTGCATGACGCTTCGCTACTACCTTCAGATAAACAAGCTGTTGGTAACTGTGAGGGCAGATTTTAGCAGAGGTAGATTGCTCAGGTATTTGATTCAATTCCTGCATGGAACTGGGGTGGTTGTACACAGCCAGGATGCGTTTTCACCACCCAGGACAGCTGATTTAAATGTATCTTGGCTGCACTGGCTGAGTCACAGTTTCAATACTAGTTATACAGTGTTATCCTGAGACTCTTAGCAGAGTCAAAATGGAGTGGTCTTTACATGCAACTTAAGCAGCGTGTTTCAGATTCTACAGAAAAATAATCAGCATAATTTGTGTTTGCATTGCTTTATATTTTGCTTATAGTAGTTCACAGAATATTGTTGGGTTTTTTTCCCCACAGTGTAGTTGCTCATGTTGTTTCACAAGGATTATCTAGAAAGAAACTCTGTATTTTATTTTCCCCCTTCACCTCCTTTCACAGCAATTCAGATTGGCATAAAAAATGTGAAAAGCCCACCCAAGCACTGTCAAGTAAAAAACTGAATGGAATGGGATGGGTAGAAATTCTTTTGGGGTTTCCAAGGAGGGATTGGGGTAGAGAGAGCTTAAATAACTTGCTTGTGAAGTTTTTGCTTTGTCTATTGCTTTGTGTTTTGAGAGATCATTTCCCTAGTGAATGTTGAGGACTAATGACAGCATACATGAAATTACAGAGCTACAGTGACCAAAGGTTATGTCCTGTCCACTCCTTACCAGTAGTTTCCAAGAATTTCTTTTAATCTTCAGTGGAAATTATTCTTTATTGGCTTCCAGTTATAAGGAGAAAAAAAAAAAAAAGGACGTCGAGTCCTTTTTTGCCCTTAAATGAAAAAAGTCCTTTTTTGCCCTTAAATTCCAGCTGTCGTTGGAATATTAAAAGTTCCTACAAGGAACAAGTGTAGGGATGTTTGAATAGTAGGTGTAATACACCAACTGCAGAGAATACCAGTCATAAATGAGTAGTCTACTTGTGATCCTCTTCCTCAAACACTGAATTCCATTGGTCTGATTTTTAACTGTGACCCATCACATAATAGCTTTTAAGTTCTGTCCCATGTACCATTTAGGATTTACTGAAGTATTCAGATCTTGTAGCTGTACCTAACAGAAAATGTGATGATGTTTTTTCTTTCTCTTTTAGGAGGGTGGTGTCAGTGGCTTTCTCCATGCTTTCATTGCTGAGGTGTTTGCAATGGTGAGAGCTCACGTGGCAGCTTTAGGGGGGAATGCAGTTGTCTCCTACATAATGAAGCAATGTGTTTTCATGGAGAATCCAAACAAAAACCAGGTAAATTATGATATGAAATAATGATATTAGGTTTGTGACACAAAGATTCTAAGATTTAAAAAGTACAGTTCCATGTAGCCATTCCTGCATAATACCTTTGGATCTCTCATCATAATCTTGGTTTAAAGTACCCAGGAGCTTCTTCAACACCTGAGAACACAAAGTTACAAATGCACTTCATAAATACCCAGATGGCTAAAAATACTAGTTTAACTTGAATAGAGTAGATTTCAAGAAACAGTTTAACAGTAGTGCTGAACTTGCTTTGCATTTCTGATGTTGCAGTGTTAACACTTCCATGCCAACTCCATGTAAAAATACCTGCAGTTGCTGCTACAGAATGCTCTTATTTACACATAAAGAGAGATCTTTAGTAGTAAAGACAACAGACACAGATCAGTAGAGGTTGGAGGGGATCTCCAGGGGTCACAGAGTCCAACTCCCTGCTCAAACAGGACCACAGAACCTAGGGCAGGTCACATAGGACCACATCCAGACTGGTCTTGAAAGTCTCCAGAGAAGGAGACTCCACAACCTCCCTGGGCAGCCCATTCTAGTGCTCTGTAACCCTTACAGTAAAGAAATTCTTCCTCATGTTGAGGTGGAACTTTCTGTGTTCTAGCTGACATCCATTGCCCCATGTCCTGTCACAGGGTGCAAGTGAAAAGAGATTGTCACCTTATTCCAGACACGTGTATTTATATACAGTAATTAAATCCCCTCATAACCTTCTCCTCTCTAGACTAAAAAGCCCAAGTCTCTCAGTCTTTCCTCATAGGGTAGGTGCTGTAGTACTTCAGTAATCCTCATGGCCCTCTGTTGGACTCTTATCAAGCAGGTCTATGTCCCTCTTGAACTGGGGAGCCCAGAACTGGATGCAGTACTCCAGGTGTGGTCTCACTAGGAATGAGTAGAGAGGGAAGAGAACCTCCTTTGATCTGCTGGACAGACTCTTCTTGATCCATCCCAGGATTCCATTGGCCTTTCTGGCCACAAGAACACAGTGCTGTTCCGTGGATAATTTGTCCACCAGGACTGGTTGGACTTGATGATCTATGAGGTCTCTTCCAACCTTGATAATACTGTGATACTGTGATACTGTGACTCCAAGGTCCCTGTCCATAGAGGTATGCTCCAGCAGATCACCTCCCAGCCTGGAGGTGAAGGACTCTGGACTTGTTTATGTTGAACTTCATTAGGTTCCTCTTTGCCCAACACACTAGTCTGTCCAAATCTTCCAGATTGGCTGAACAGCCATCAGGTGAATTGGCCAGACCACCAGCTTAGTGTCATCAGCAAACTTGTTGAGGAGACACTCTATCCTGGCATCGAGATCATTGACAAAGATACTGAGCAGCACTGATCCCTGGGGACACCACTGGTTACAGGTCTCCAGCTAGACTCTGCATCATTGATCACCACTCTGTGGGCTCTCTTAGGTAGCCAGTTCTTAATCCGTCTCACAATCCATTTTTCTATCCCACACTTGCTAAGCTTGCTCACAAGGATGTTAAGGGGGACTGTGTCAAAGGCCTTTCTAAGGTCAATGTAGACTACACCCAGTGGTCTCCCTGCACCTGCCCGTTCAGTCACAACGTCACAGAAGGCTGTCAGATTAGTCAAGCATGACCACTTCCGCTACCTTCTTCTCTTCCATGTGCTTAGATGACTTCCAGAAGATGGTTGTTTTGGTACATGAAATCCATCCAAAACAGTACTGAAAGTGGTGCCCCTACAAGAATCTGTCTCTGTGTTTGATAACAGACCAGTGGTAGGAAAAGGAACATGGGAGAGATTGCCTCACTAATCCTAGCAATGTGCCCTTCTCCTGATCTCTGTGGACCTGTAACAGAATCACAGAACATTAGGGATTCGAAGGAACCTCGAAAGACCATCTAGTGCAACTCCCCCGACAGAGCAGGATCACCTAGACCAAGTGGACATATCCCAGCAGGTTTTGAACGTCTCCAGAGAAGGAGACTCCACAACCCTGCAGGGCAGCCTGTTCCAGTGCTCCATCACCCTCACTGTGAAAAAGTTCCTTCTGATACTTACATGGAGCCTCCTATGTTCCATCTTAGACCCAGTGCCCATTGTCCTGTCATGAGATGACACTGAGCAGAGCCTGGCTCCATCCTCCTGACACCCACCCTTCACATATTTCTAGACATTAATGAGGTCACCCCTCAGCCTCCTCCAAGCTAAAGCAACCCAGCTCCCTCAGCCTCTCCTCATAAGGGAGGTGTTGTACTTCATTCATTGTCCTCATTGCTCTATGCTGGACTCCCTCCAGCAGCTCCTTCTAGAACTGAGGGGCCCAGAACTGTTACCTGCATAGTTAGGTCTAGCAGATATAAGTAAAGATAAACTGTGTACTACTTGATTTTTGGTAGCTGTCTTGTCTTTATTTTGTATGTTGTTATGTTTTTCCAGGCTCAGTGTTTAATAAATGTCAGTGGCGATGCCGTCATCTTTGTACGTGAATCTGAGTTGGATGTGTTACCAGTACAACCTTCGACGGCAGTTTCTCCACCCATAAGTTCTGGAGGAGATGTCACCACGTGAAGATAGAAGAAGTGAAATAGACTCTGCCAAATAGATTATTTAAAATGTGGAAATTTTAAGTTTGCATCTTCAAAACTCAGTATCTCCCCATAACTTAGCAGCCAAGCTCCAAGACAATCACTGTCCTTTGTCCTTTAACTTAATAGTCAGTCCTCTTACAGTTCCAGGCCCCTGTGAAACCTCGACAGCAGGTGACGTGCTGCTATAAGAGTGTAGCTTCACGTAGTAGGTACCGCAAGGAACTCTGAAGGCAGTGCTGTTGCATTTTTCAGGTGTTTGACAGAACCAACAGAAGCTGTAATTCAGAACCATTTCTGAGTTTGAGTATTTTATTAGCTGGTTTTCAGCTCAGTTTTTACAAAAAAGGGGTTGGGCTGGGTGGGAGATGACCTAGAAGTTGTGTATTACCCAGTGTTGGCTGAAGAAGCAAGAGATGTGTGCACAGGCATAGAAACATGGGCTGAAGTCTGAACTTACCTTAGATCACCGAGCATGAGGAGGAAGAGGCAGCGCCAAAAAGTCACAGTTTGAATTTCTGTGCACTAGCTGTTGTGGATTTATGTTTTTAAAATTGTTACTGTGCAGCATATGTTTTGGGTGGGTGTTTCAGGGGATTCCTGTTTGTTCCTTTAAAAAGGTGCCAGATGATGGTGCTGTGTTCCTAGCCATCCCTGTGGTTCAAAGAACAAGACTTTCCAGTTTGGTGCTATCACAGGATGCTCACTTCAGTATAGACCAAACAGATTGTTGGGTTTTTTTAATAAGATTATGAAAGAGTTGTCCTTGGCCTCCTTTTCTTCAGACACCATCTCTTGGATGGATAATATAATCAGTCTTCCATACGTCAGATACAAAACATATTCCAGCCTCCTTTCCAACACTTAACAAATTGAAAATGCCTAGTTAATCGGAGACTGATGTTTGTGATGCTGATTTCTGCACGTTCCTTTTGGAGGAGTTTCTTTGTTTTGGGGGGATTTCTTTGGTTTTTGTTTGGGATTGGTGATTTGGGGTTGTTTTTTTCCAGTAGAGTAGCTGAGAAATGAGGGTTCTGCAAAGAAAGGAAATCAGTCGTTTCTAGTACGAGTCTGAAGGGCGCTGATATTTTGACATAAAAACCTCAAGCTGTGATTTGAAGATGCATTCTTCTTTAGTTCTGACACACCACACATGAACTTGAACAAAGATGTAAACTTGAATGTAAATATTCTGCTTAGTGATGAAATTGAGCAATGGCATGATTGTTAAAAGTAATTATTTCATTGTAAATGAGCATGAAAATACTTCTTCCACAATAAATGTCTTTATAAAAATCTATTGCCTTTTTATAGATATGTAAAAGTCAAATGTGTGCACTGGTTCTGTCCCACCTCCGTGCCCAGAGGAATGTTTTTGTATAGAATGTTACAACCTGGCTATTTAAAGTTTGGTATTTGAAGTGTTTGAATTAAATGCTTACTAGACCCCTTGACTTGTACATTTAATTGTCTTTGTAAATCCTGCAGCTGTTGCAACCAGGGTTGCCCTCATCCAAGTTGCTTTTACATAGTTGCAACGTCTTGGTTTTGCAAGGCAAATCTTGTGCCCTTTGAAGTGGGTGGCCAGATACTACTGTCTTTAGAAGGTCTTGGATCTGGCACAGTAAGCTGTTTGCAACATGAAAATATTCTCACATTGAAGTGTCAGCTCTGGATTGTTTGGTTTGTTTTTGGATTGTTCGGAGGTTTTTTAATAGCAAAAAAGAATATAAGCAGAAGACAACTTCACTAACTTACTGAAGTAGGGAAAGGAAAACTAAAACACAAAGTCATGAGCGCACAAAACACCTTTGAGGAGCTGTATGTTCTTTGCTGAGTTCAGAATGGCTGAAAATCAAACAAAGGTACATGGAATCACAGAACAGTTTTGGCTGGAAGAGACCTTCAGGATCATCAAGTCCAACCTCTTCCTAGCCCTATCAGCACCAATAAACCACCTCTCCTACCACAATTTAGGGCACCTGTAGGACATCTTGAGACAGTACTGCAGGCTTACACTGCTCCAGCAGTGGGGGTTGGATTTAGATGATCTTTCGAGGTCCCTTCCAACCTCTACTATTCTGTGACTGTGACTCACTAACATCCACCCTTCTCTTCAGCACCTCCAGGGATGGGAACACAACCCCTTCCCTGGGCAGGCTGTTCCAATACCTGACAACCCTTTCAGGAAAGAAACTCTCCTGACATCCACCCTGAACCTGGTGCAGCTTCAGGCCATTTCCCCTCATCCTATCACTCATAGCCACTAAGGGGAACAGACCAACACACCCCACCCCACCCCTTCATGTAGTTGTAGAGAGGAATAAAGTCTCCCTTACTGTACCATGAGAGCAACAGCACAAGTGGAACATCAATGGAAGCTCCAAACAGTAGTGCAGATTAAACAGCATCACCAGAGCTGACGTGTCCAAGACTGAGCACATAAGAAACCACTAAAAGCTCTTGACTGGGGTTGGGGTTAGGATTAGAATTAAGGTTAGAATTAGGTTAGAGTTAGGGTTATAGTAAGGGGTAAGTTTATGGTTAGGCTAGGGTGTCCAGTTCTGGGCCCCTCAGTTCAAGAAGTTTATGGAGCTGCTGGAGGGAGTCCAGCATAGAGCAACCAGGATGATGAAGGAGGTGGCACACCTCACGAGGACAGGCTGATGGAGCTGGATCTTTTTAGTTTGGAGAAGAGGAGACTGAGTGGTGACCTCATTAATGTTTATAAATGTGAGGGGTGGGTGTCAGGAGGATGAAACCAAGTACCGCAACCGGCTGAGTTTGGAAAATCTGACCGACATGCAGAAGTCATCAGTCAGAAGTCGTTTATTTTCTGAAATAGCAGGTTTATATAGCACACAGTATTCATCAGTAGCTACATTCTACCAATAACTTTCGTCTTGCTGCACCCAAAGGTTACAGGATCAGTTAGTTCTGTTTTTACACTACAAACACCTACACAAGGCCTTTAGAGACAAACACAACAATTCGCTTCAGCCTCCTGTCAGTCTCCTATCTTAACTACTGGCCTGGTTTTACTCTCAGCCCTGGACAGACATCATGTGTTTTACCACAGCAGACTACCTTTGTCTCTGGGCATTGATCATTATCTATTCCTAAGTTCCTAGGGTTTGCTGCTCTTGTCTCACACCCCATCTGTCTCCTCCAGGGTGTGAGTCCATGCTTCCAGCATTTCCTACAGCCAGGCTCTTCTCAGTGTCATCTAGTGATAGGACAGGGGGTAATTGGTGTAAAGTAGAACACAGGAGGTTCCACATAAATAAGAGAAGGAACTTCTTCACAGTGAAGGTGATGGAGCACTGGATCAGGCTGCCCAAGGTGGTTGAGGAGTCTCCTTCACTGTAGAAGTTTAAAACCTGCCTGGATATGTTCCTGTGTGACTTGGTCTAGATGATCCTGTTCTGGTGGTGGGATTGGACGAGATGATCTTTTGGAGTTCCTTCCAATGCCTAAAGTTCTGTGATTCTGTGTACTCTTAATGGCCCCCAAAGCAGAACAGCAAAGGCCACAGTTAACGACTAGGACTGAAACTTCGCAAGACTCTCATCCTTACCCATGCTCCAGGCTTAGCAATCAGTTTGGAGGAAAGGAGAACGAGAGGTAAGCTCATTATATCCTGCCCTGGTGAGACCACATCTGGGAGGATGTTGTGTCCCGTTCTGGGCCCCTCAGCTCAAGAAGGAAACAGAACTGCTTGAGGGAGTCCAGCGCAGAGACACAAATGTGATGGAGCGTATCATCTCCCTGATGAGGAAAGGCTGAAGGAGCTGGGTCTCTTTATCTTGCAAAAAGGAAACTGATGATCTCATGACGATCATGATGTTTATAAATATGTAAATGGTGGGTGTCAGGAGGATGGAGCCAGGCTCTGCTCAGTGGCATCCAATGACAGGACAGGGGGCAGTGGGTACAAGCTGGAGCATAGGAGGTTCCACATAAACGTAAGGAAAAATCATTTTTATTCTGACAGTGATACAGCCCTGGAACAGGCCTCCCAGAGAGGTGTTCGAGTCCCCTTTTCTGAAGACATTCAAAACTCACCTGTACACATTCCTCTGTGACCTACTGTGATCCTGCTCTGGCAGGAGGGTTGGACTAGATGATCTTATCAGGTCACTTCCAACCCCTGATTTTCAGTGATAAAGGCTCTAACCCCAACGCGCTGAGCAGACTTGCAGATCATTAGGTAGATCACTGGAAGGGACCACCAGAGGTCATAGAGTCCAACCCCACCTGCTCAAGCAGGACCATAGAACCTGGGGCAGGTCACACAGGAACACATCCAGATTGTTCTTGAAAGTCTCCAGAGAAGGAGACTGACAACCTCCCTGGGGAGCCTGTTCCAGTGCTCTTTAACCCTTACACAAAAGAAGTTCTTCCTCATACTGATGTAGAACTTCCCGTGTTCTAGCTGACATCCATGGCCCCTTTGTTCCATCGGTACTGTGTTGTGTAAAGTGCTACGTGCAGATACACATAGCTGCTCTTGTGCACTGATTTCCTCTGCAGCCTCCAACCACTAATTCATCTTTGCAAAGCTCCTAACGTATGCGAACAAGCCTCCCGGTGTTCCATCAGAGGCTTATTCAGCATTTCTGGAGTTTAAAAATCCGCAGAATCAAAAAATCCGCAGACTTTGCAAGAAGTTTGACAGTTATAACTGCTGCAAAACACGGGCCATTACTTGTTCCAGTAACAGAGCTCGGCAGCAATGCAGCGTAAGCCTGTCCTCCACGTTTCAGCCGTGGGAAGTGTTTTGACAGTCGGATCCACCGTATGTAACTGCATGTGGGCAGAGTTGTGTTTTCTTTTTGCTGCTGAAGAGAGGCTTTCAAGTTTGCCACAAATCAAAGGCACATGAGCACATTTTCCTACTAAAAGTCCTTTATCATGCTCTCCAGAGGTGGGAGGTGGTTCGTATCCAGATTTGCACTTAGTAGTGGCACCCCCTGGGAACACTTCCTCTGTCCTTGGTGGGGCACCGCAGTGTCAGGTGCAACTTACGACCACAAAGCTGCCACATCTGGGACTCTAAGATAAAACTCTTCCCTAAGACATGAGCCAATGCAGTCAGCATTTCAGGGCCCTTCGTGAGCTGGCAGCTTAGGCACTGAGCTTGTCTAGGGCCTTTCCAAGGACAGGTTTCATCCACTTCTGGCATTAGCTCTTACAAAACATGACCATGAGAAAAGGGAGAACCTCTACATTAATGTTGTATTGAAAGCTCTTCGGCACAAGCCTGTCCTCTCCTGCTTGGGAATAGAAAGTGGGTGATGCTGGCACTGACATCAAGCACACACAATCAAAACCAAAAAGTAGGTTAGGGTAGACATTATGTTGGGGGATGTGGTTTAGTGATGCTGATAAGGCTAGGAGTTGATGATCTTGAAGGTCTCTTCCAGCCAAAACTGTTCTGTGATTCTACGTAACTCCTATAGGATTTGCGAGACCACCTCTTCATTTTCATGACCTAGAAATAGCAATCAAATCTCAACTCACTTCGAGCCCATAAGTCTGAGGCAATTAGCAATCCAGAGAAATCCATCATGGAAATGTCATTGTTTTGACTCTCTCTTCACTTGGAGTTACACTTTTATACTTTCCAGAGTCCAACAAACTAGTCCTTAAGGGTTCAGAGGTGATGTTTTACATCGCTTTTCCTTCTCTGTAGAGGCACAGAGAGAGATCCATCTTTTTTTTCTTTCCTTTTTGTGGTTATGATGGCTACAAAGAGTGACTTCCATTGCAGTTTAGGGCCTCCTGATATCAAAAAGCTTGGAGGTTTCATGCAGTTGGGTTAGACAGCCCACACTTCATAGCTTTTCCAAACACTGCTGAGTTGGGAACACTGCGAGCACAGACCTTCCCGAGGTGATTGAGCAATTCTGCCTGCCCAGCTACAGCTGAGGAACCTGGAGAAGAAAGGAAGTGGAAATTCAGTTACTTCATCATTCAACTTTCTTTTGTCATTTTCAAGCTGCTTATGATAGGTATTCATGTGCAGGTAGCCACTCCCCTTTCCTTTTTGAACGTCAGGCTGAATATAGCAGCCAGGGGGAAGAGCCACCCCATAGTCATTTGGGGACCAGATTTTGTGTGACCCACCGTGAGATGTTTTTTTTTAAACACTTCTCAGGGATGTCAAGTCTGTTTGACTCTTCAAGTGTGACCAGTGAGCCACTGAATGTGTTAGAATCATAGAATCATCAGGGATTGGAAGGGACCTTGAAAGATCATCCAGTCCAATCCCCCCACCACAGCAGGATCACCTAGACCAAGTCACACAAGAACTCATCCAGGCGGGCCTTGAATATCTCCAGTGAAGGAGACTCCACAACCTCCCTGGGCAGCCTGTTCCAGTGCTCCGTCACCCTCACTGTGAAGAAGTTCCTTCTCAGATTGATGTGGAACCTCCTATGTTCCAGCTTACAACCATTGCCCCTCATCCTATCACTGGTTGACATTGAGAAGAGCCTGGCTCCATCCTACTGACACCCACCTTTCAAATATTTATAGACATGAATGAGGTCACCCCTCAGTCTCCTCCAAGCTAAAGAGATGCAACTCCCTCAGCATCTCCTCGTAAGGGAGGTGCTCCACTTCCTTCATCATCCTTGCTGCCCTACGCTGGACTCCCTCCAGCATCTCCACATCCCTCTTGATCCCTCTTGAACTCAAAGGCCCAGAACTGGAGACAATACTCCAGATGTAGTCCCACTAGTGCAGAGTAGAAGAGGAGAAGAACCTTTCTCGTCCTGATAACTACCCCCCTTCTGATGCACCTCAGGATGCTATTTGCCCTCTTGGCCACAAGAGCACACTGCTGGCTCATGGTCCCTTTGTAAAGCCATGCTGACTGCTCCTAATAACCCCCCTGTCCTTGATGTGCCCGGAAACAGCCTCTAGTACAAATTGTTCCATCACCTTTCCTGGGATGGAGGTGAGGCTGACCGGTCTATAGTTACCTGGGTCTTCCTTCTTTCCCTTTTTAAAGATTGGGGTCACATTTGCTGTCCTCCAGTCCCCAGGCACCTCTCCTGATCCCCAGGACCTAGCAAAGATGATGGAGAGTGGCCTAGCAATGACTTCCGCCGTCTCCCTTAGCACATGCGGGTGCATCCCATCTGGGCCCATAGATATGTGCACATCCAGTTTGCTCAACTTATCCCTAACCCAATCCTCATCAACCAAGGCAGGATCCTCTCTTGTCTCAACTTCCTCAGCAGTCTGGGGCTTGATATCAGGACAGCTCCCAGAAGAACAGACAGAGGCAAAGAAGGTGTTGAGTATCTCTGCTTTCTCTGTATCCTCTGTCTCCAGGGCACCCACCTCATTCAGCAGGGGGCCTGTGTTGCCTCTAGGTTTAGTTTAACCTGCAGTGTATTTGAGGAAGACCTTTTGTTGCCCTTCACCTCTGACTGAGAGAGTTGGGGCTGTTCAGTCTGGAGAAGAGGAGGCTCTCAGGTGACCTTCTTGTGGCCTTCCAGTATCTGAAGGGGGCCTACAAAAAGGCTGGGGAGGGACTATTTAGGATGTCAGGTAGCGACAGGACTAGGGGGAATGGAGCAAAGCTGGAGATGGGTAGATTTAGAGTGGATGTGAGGAGGAAGTTCTTCACCGTGAGAGTGGTGAGAGCCTGCAATGGGTTGCCCAGGGAGGTGTTTGGGGCCCCATCCCTGGAGGTGTTTAAGGCCAGACTGGATGGGGCTCTGGCCAGCCTAGTCTGGGTGGGGTGTCCCTGCCTGTGCTGGGGGTGTTGGAACTGGATGATGGTTCCTTCCTACCCTGAGTCACTCTGATTCCATGGCTTCTCCAGTGAGGTGGTCCTGCTGTGGCAGGGGGATTGGACTAGATGATCTTTTGGGGTCCCTTCCAATCCCTGATGATGAATCCAATGCTGCTGCATTGTCGTATTTGTTTAAATATTCCCCCCCTCCAGCTTCGCTGCTTTTTAAGGCCCCTGGGTTTGCCTGCCCCAGGTTGTTNTTCCACCTCTCTTATCATCTTTGTTGCCCTACGCAACAAAGGAAGTTCGTGTTCAGGAAGTCCCCAGATTAGCCAGAACCCTCGATAAGTAGCGTTCGGGGACCAGCGCTGCTGGAGGTCAGGGCAGTCTGATTAGTTCAAATATCATTTACTCCCCTGCACAGATCACACAGACATTGTATGTTCAAACAGTAACTCCACATTTTTGGGTGAGGAACTAAAAATACTCCCAACATCTATAATTTCCGTGACTCAATTTGTGATTATTCAAAACACAGCTACCTTAGAGTCAGATTTCCAAAGGGGTTAGTTACTCACAGCTCAGATGATTCACAGTATGTGTAAGATACCATTATAAAACCATAGGAAGACTACATTAAACCCAGAAAAACTCTGCAGGACATTTTTAACCGACTACCTACTAACCCATCTAAGAACTGAAACTTGCCTTACGGGGTAGGAAAAAACTCCCCAACAACAGAACCGAGTAGCTTGTAGAGTTTAAATTGATTTTTGGTCTGTCTCGTAAGGTGTCCTTTCTCCTGACTCACAATTTCGGAGTATCACAGTATCACAGTATTATCAAGGTTGG
>VXBP01005894.1:224255-295871 GCA_013400115.1 Rhinopomastus cyanomelas | reverse complement strand
TATATATATATATTTGTATATTTGGAAGTAAAAAGTTGCCTTCTTATCAAGTGAGACAGATCCTTTTGGTAACAGATCTGTCCATATGCTAAAATCTCTATCCGCTGGAAATGCCCGGCCGCATCAGCTACCCTCTGCGTCTGATTTCGGATACTTGTGCAGCACCGCCGGTGTGTCTGTGTTTCGCCAAAGCAACACAGCATGCTTGAAAGGGAGGCTGCACCCATTGTGTTCAGCAGAGTGTTTTGACAGAGAGAGTTCCCACCATGTATAAAACTTTAAATTGTATTATAATTAAACTGAGCCTTATGTTGGTGGCAAGGAGACCATGTTGCTGAAAAGAGACATCATTTGTGACAAAAGCATTACAGACATTGAATGTCAGACACTGTAAAATGGTTCCCCTTCTGCTTTAATTAAGTGAGTGCTTTCTCCAGCAGCTGAACCTCAAAGGAAATCACAGTGATTCCCGTTTTTCCACAAGCAGTTGAGCTGCTTTAAACTTTACTCAAAAAAACTAAACAGGGAGTTGTTTCGGGGATCCAAATGTAAAGTATTTTTATAGGCTGTGATAAGAGAAACTGTTACCAAGAACAGCAGTAGGAATGCATAGCAGTAGTTGAAGGGGCTTTAGTTATCATTGCAGCTGTATCTGTTGCTGTGTGCTTTCAAATACTGCTTTAGAGAAAGTGAAGGATATTTACCACTTCCCCCTCCCCACCCCATTCCATTGCTTTTAAGATCTAAATTCCCCCTTTTCCATTGTGTGCACATGCATTTTTTTAGCTTGAGTGATCACCTGGCATCCAGAGATCAATGGGAAGTGTTATACAACCATGTCATTACACATATTTCAACAAGCAGATGCTAGTAAGAAGAGTTCTTCAACCAGTTTTTGAAGCTGTTGTCAAATTGTGGCTTAAACATCAGAAGAACATTCTGCAAATTTACATAACTTCTACAAAGCTTGAAAAATTAATTTATGGTGAGCATCGCTCAGCACTCATTTCCAGGGGAAATAAAAAACCTCCACAAGTCTTTGAATGTCCGTTTCAGTTGAGCTCATATTTATCAAATTGCAAAGATAATAATGAAGCAGATTAAAATTAACAGCGACTGCATATGTCCTGGCGTTGGTTTGGATGAATACATTACACGAGTCACACTGAAGTGGAGCCACACAAAATGGTGCAGCCTGGGACCGGAGGGCCGTATGATGGTGTCATCCCCGAGGCTAGAAGCTGAAAAGGAAGACTGCTGCTAGACAGGATGTCTGCAGATGGGCATAGGTTCTATTTGTGGTTTTATGGTGTGATCACCAAGGTCTCATTCTCAGAATTGTTTTCTATCTGTGTCTTTCCTCTGCCTCCTCTGTTTTTGATATTTCTTTTTTTCAGTGCAATAAAAGCAGAGTAAATATCTGCCTTCTAAATTTCAATGTTGAGTGCTAAAGAGCTGATGCACAGGAGAGCCTGTTCTGATCTAGATTAGCACTGTGTTTTCAGTGGATTCTCGAAGCCTGGGAAGAAGTGTGATTCTGGTTTGGGTTTTCATGATGGAAAGGATTTCATACACTCTGAAACAAATCGGTGAGGTCCTTGTGTCTCTTTAGCCCGGTAGGCTTTTCTGCCATTTTGAATCTGGACCTCAGATAAATTGGTTGGCGGGGGGGGGGGGGTTTTAAGGCCAGAAAGGGTTAGATAATCTAGTCTGACCTCCTACATCCCATGACCGTTTATGTAGTTCCTCTGAGAGTTCAATGGAATGCTTGTGCTTTAAATTTGTATTTCAAAAAAGAGGTTCAGAAGGTGCAGAGGGAGAGTTTGTGTCTTAGATACCAACCCGGAGGGACAGATCTCTCTCTGTGTTTGGATTTTGTATCTTCCTTATTTTCTTTCTGAAAATGCAAAGGAGTTCAATTTGTAAATTCTGTGTTGGCTTCCTTGCCTCAAACACAGGAGGACGAGAAAATTAGAATTTCTCTTCAGTGCAGTGGAAGAAATATTTTGATGTGTTCCAAATGCTAAAATGCCAGGGATAAAAGGGCTTGCTTTGTTTTTAATGCAGGAGCAAGAGAGTTAGAAAACTTAATATTAGCAGAACTGCTTTCGTGCATTTTTAAGCAGTTAAATAAATGTGTTCCTGATTGGATGTAAACTTTCCCCTCTAGTGTTTGCAACCCGAGAGATTATTAAAGTGAAAAACACTTTAAAAAGTTGGAGGAGTGTAAGTGATTTTACATATATTTCCGTCTTTAGGGTCCTAATTTTTCTGGCTGGTATTAATTCTAGTCTATATTTATAGCTTAAGTGAGAAGATAATCAAATTCAAGAGGTCCATAACTGTGTATAAATAATTACTGTTTATGAATATTACTGCAGGAATTATAAAAAGGCAAATCAAGAGACATGAAGTGGAAAAACTCCCTCCAAAAAAATGTCAGTGCTTAGCTTACAGTGTATGAGAAGGACTTAGAAGTAGGGGCAGGTTGTGTATTTTCTAGTTCTCTATTCGAATGCCATTAGCAACTGGATCTTTTAAAGGAAAGTCTCCCATCTAATTTCAAGCATTTAACTGAGGAGCTTGTGTAAGCAGGACACTCACAACTAGCTCCTTTTATAATCATGCATGTAAAGTGGCCACTTTAGCTTAGTTTTGCATCCAGGGGAGGCTGCTCTGGCCACTGGAGCTGCAGCCTCTCCTCTGAGATAACTGGAGAAGCCCGGAGGCATCACCAGTGCTTTTGGCATAAGCACCTCAGTTACATGGGATGAAACAACTCTGGTTCATCTGGTGTGAGCAGGAGTCCTTGAACCTTGATCTGCTGTGTTATGTAAAGTTTCTTCATACTTGTAGAAGACACAGTGTTTCTTGGGTACCAAATACAGGAGCTGTGACTTCAAGTGCTGTGCCCCTACACCTGGAAGGCAGTGTGTGCCCAGCACAGTGCAGTGCCCAGCACACATTCCTCTGAGCAACACCTCAGGCAGTGCAGAGTAACGCAGGTATGTGCAGGCACAGCTACACATTCAGGCATGCGTCCACCCACCCAGATAACCACTGCTGCTAGAAACCAGTGTGTGTTAGCCCGGGCAGTGCCAGCCTAGGGTGAGCAGCAGAGTCTCATGAGCTCCTTAACTCAAAGACTTATCACTCACAGCTCTGCAATTGTGTCTCATTTCTTACGCTTTTGCCAAATCTTATTTCAAACTACAGGTAAAGATGAGAGAAGTGGCAATGCTGAGAGAGGAATAAAGGAGATCTGTGCCTTGTGCCAATCGTCTAAAGCACTGTTGAATTTTTACCCCAGATACGTGCTGTCCATTTCATTCATAGAATCATAGAATCATAAAATGGCTAAGGTTGGAAGGGACCTTGGAGATTATCTATTCCAGATACAGACAGAGACACCTCTCAAGCGGACTTGGTTGCTCAAGGCCTCATCCAGCCTGGCCTTGAACACCTCCATGCTTGCGTAAGTAATAGTTACTTGTTTGGGAGATTTTCTGCTATGAAATAACTCTAAGGATTTCCAGGAGCCAGGAGTAATGCTTGATTTATTTTTTTTTTTATTTGAATGGCTCAGTACCATATTTATTTATATGTACATTAAATTCTGAATGCTGAATGCCAGGTCAAATACTTCTCCTTCCAGGAAGTCTCCTGATCATGTCCTGGTTTAATTCAGCCCTGTGAAGTCTGCAGATCCTGATGAGATCAGATACAAAACAAAATGCAGTGCTGTGCCATGCCCTGGTTTCTCTGGGCAGAGCGTAGCGCGGTGAGCAATCTCTCAGTAACACTCTCTCGTGTATTGGGTTTTTTACAGCAGTAGTATTTAAGAGAAGACGCCCTCTTTGTACGTTTATGAATGCAAGACAGGATATCCAGTCCTGAAGATTGGACCAGCTACTTACACCTCATGGGAAACCCACAGGGGAAGAGACTGCTGGCCACAAAGTGCAAAAAGGTAGGAAAGGTGGCCATGAGGCAACTCATTCCCCACCCTATCCATTTAACACCATTTCCAAGTCTGTATATCCTGAAATAAACAGGGTAGGTGGCCATGCGGTAGGTGGCTACAGAAAGGCTACTCTTAGAGGCTGGTACCTCTAAGTTCCTCTACCCACTGCTGTGATCACGTGACAATGCAAAATGGCTGGCTGGCACACATGGAGAAAATATTCCTCAAATATTAAAATGTATTTAATAAAGCAAAGACCAGTAAAGTTTGAAAATGGATGTATAAATATTTATGAAATTGCAGTACAAATAAATATTACAAAAGCTCGTCTGATTAAGACAAGAGCTATGACAATTCTTCTGAATTTTTAATATTAAAAATAAACATTACATTAATGAGTCTTCATTATATCATTAAACATTTTACTTTGTTTTCTGTAGAGACTTTTATTTTTACTTGACATACTTTTACAAGTGTCTAATGGGCTTTTACGACATTTGTAAATGAGGCAAAACATAAGGAATATAAGAGTTAATTCTTTATATTCATCACTAATTCAGGCTAATTTATCATAAGGGAAATAATAGGGTAGTAATCTTTTCCTTTTTTAAATTTACATATAAATAGGTCTAAATCACAAAATTGGGATACAAGTTTTAAATACTCCAGAGTCCAAACTGACTTAATGTGGAGTTTGACTATAATTTATTACAGCATAGCAAAGATCTGGGGTTTTGTCTTTTCAGAAAAACCCTAACATTTAATTAATTCAAACAGTTTAGAGATGCTAGAAATTGGAGATTGCTCTGATGTATTTCCAGTGGCTTGTACGGAAGCATCAAATGTCAGAGCCCAGTTTGTTTGTGCCTTAGGAACTTCAGATTTTATGCATCACAGCTTGGTGTTGGTCCACGGCCGTGATGTTAGGTGGTAGTCTATTGTTCTTTTGTCAGTGAGGAGAGTTAGCAGCTCTGGTGAACAACGTGAACCAGGACCCTAGCATTTCAGAGAGGGCTTGCTGTGGCTGCCCTCAGACACCCTCTTCTAACATTTCATTTGTACTTTTCCTGCATTGGGTACTATAGACTGCAGTGGTGTCAGAGGCAGGGCTGCAGTTAACCAGTTTGTTTGCAGATGCACTGGAGATCTGGGGGTTTTAGCTCTGCAGCAGTCATGTGTGCAGTAATGTGATGAATTCAGGAGTGATTGTGATCATATATTTATGTAGTATGTCTAGCACAAGGGGGGTTCAGCTACCCTGGCTGCTGTGGAAGAAGAAGTTTCTGATTCTGCTTTTCACAGTGATGTGGGCTGTTTGCTCCTCAACAAACTAAGTGGGTGCTGGCCGGGCAGGGTGATGCTTCATCTTGTTGAAATTGATCTTTGATCTTTTCCCATCCTCTGTCCATGTGGGTTAGGGAAAAAAGGCATCTTTCATAAGCAAGACTTACCACAAAATAAACAGTACATTTCAAATTTCTTCTATATCTTTGTCCCCCATATTCTATTCAGTGGCAAACATGCACAGCCAGTTTTATTGATCCCCTCAAGAAGCCTTCCTTGAGGCTGCTGGCCTTTGCACTCACAGAAAGGTCATGACTCGGAGTAGCAGCACTGTTAATCCTTCTGATGTAATATTGTGGAGCTCATAATGCATGTGGTGTTTCTGTGCACGGTGTTAATCCAAAGTGTAGTTAAGGAGAGGTTGGGCAGCCCGATGCAGACAGTGCTATTTTCTTAAAAGCATAATAAGATCCAAAACTGGATCTTTAACATTTTTATTAAGGATATTACTCATCTCTCTTTTATTTCCTCAGGCCACATCTTCTGTGTAGGAGTTTACACTACAGTGCCTCCATTACTATGGTTTCATCATCGCAGCCTCCAGTAATTTACTGGATTAAGCATTATCTTTGAAACCCTAGGTTTGCCCCAGTGCGCAGCATCCGTGTTAGTGGTCGGCGCTGCGTGTTCACGGTGATGTTGTTAGAGAGGATCCCATTTCTTTAATGGACAAAGATGCGTCACTTTTGTGAATCCATCTCTCAAATCTAATACTGTGGTAAGACCTCTTCTGCCATGAGATTTATGCACCCAACTCAGCAAAGCGAATACTGACGCTCTCTCTGTGCGGAATAAGAAATGCATTTCTTCACAAACATTTGAGTTTCTGTCAAACATTTTAGCACATTTACTTTTTGCTTTGCCCTCCCTCTCTGTGCATTTTTTAGGCAAATTAACTCAGAAGAAAAAAGTAGTTTACAGATCAAAAGGAAATGTTGAATTATACACTTTCTTATTCTCTCTCTCTCCCAAGACTAGTAAATGCCTCTTCTCAAACAGAAACTTGAATACTGCCACATTTTTCACACTTCTCCACTGATCCAGTTCCAATGTGATTAGCTTGCGCCATTCATGCAGCAATGAATTTTACCAGAAAGGCAAGGACCAGAAATCTCCTGACTCCACGGAAAAGGTGAACTGCTTTAGGGAGCTGGCTGACCACTCCTACCGGTACATTTATATGGTTAAAGCACAACTTACCTTTTCTTTACTCTTCTCACTTTTTTGGAGACGTCAGAGACCTCTGCTGATTATTGATCTTTTTGCCATGTCTCAAGAAGTCTGTCTGGAACTGAATGCTCTGTGCATTGGAATAAACTAAAGTTGTGGTGAAAGAAGATAAATCCCTCCAGCCCTTGCTTTACTTTCAGATCAATTTCTGTAGGGTTTCCAACAAAACGAAACAAAACAAACAGAAACTATACCTGGCTGTTGAGTTACAGAGCCACTAGTTACTCTAGATTTCTCCTTCATTTATCTTCTTTTTATAAAAATCTTTCTGTATAGCATCGTGGTGCCTGATAAAGACCTGAATAGTAGGATCCCTGCTGTGCTTTTATTTTCTGTCTCCAGTTTTTCCTAACCTGACCTCATCCTCTGTCTGGCCGAGCTGTTCAGAAACTCCTCAGCCCCCAGGTAGGCATTGTACAGAGACTGCCTAAATCCTACAGTTCAGGCTGCACATCTGACAACACTGGGCTGTGTATTGAGGGAGGGAAGAGTGATGAGTGAGATGAAGACTCATATTTGCCTTCCTTCTACATCATTATTTTTTAATTTCCAAATCTTCCTCTGTAATGAGAAGTGACTCACCCTATTTTGAATAATATTAGGAGAGAGAAGGTAGTTTCTAGCATCCAGATCACCTCCATTCCTCACCTTTTCCTGGTCTTGTTCTTTCTCAGACTTTGAGGAGGATGCTTGGCTTTTTAGGACAATTGCTTTGCTACCTGGAGAATGAGGCTGGTGCAAGGCTTAAGTTTATGAAGATTTTCAGGATCCTGCTAAGAAAGGGCAATACGTTACTTTATCTAATCTGTCTGGAACAAGGTTTCTTTGTTTGTTACTGCTCCAAAATGCAGCCATGACCCCAAAGAAACTATCTGATTTTGGATAATATTAACCACAAAGCCAATGCTTGAGCCCTAGTATCTCTTATTTAAAAAAAAAAAAAAAAAGACAAAGTCATGTTAAACATTTTATTTTTAAAGAAATCAGAGGTCAGAAGAGGGCAAGGAATGAATACATTCACAGATTCTGTTATCCTGGCCCTAATGTAACTTTTGAAGCATATTTGAAATAATTGGTTCTGCTGGAAACCTTCCAAAATATTTCAAGGGGCCAACAGAAGAATTGGCTATGCTGTATCTAAACTTTAGTTACAGAGTCTTAATTCTTAGATGTATAAAAGTCTTCTAAAAAAAAACAGAAAAGATTTTCTTAGAACTCTTCACTTGGTCTTATTAAAATAGCACTTCTCTGTAGAGACGAGTTAATCATGATTGCCAGACTAAAGATTCTGTTAAACATAAAAGCTGTCACAGCCCTTGTAGTGAACTGCAGCTTAGAGAGAAAAAAGGCTGAGATGGTGCTGTTAGAGAAAAGGTTGTTCAAATTGTACAGACACCCATCATAATTTGTGCTAATGATAAACAAACATGCAGCAGAATGAGAAAAAGTTCTGCAAAAAGCAAAAGGGTTCGTAACGTGCTGCTCTCTCAGTCCAAACGTGCTCAAAGAGGGGATCTGTGCCTTATCTAGAAGAATGCCAGAAATGTTAAAATGTGTAAAAACCAGATTTATTACAGTTAGCTGAGCTGGTATCACGATTACTGAGTCTTATCTTTGAGCAGCTCTCTTTTACAGTGATGTCTTCTTCAAGATCAAATGCCACCAAAAAAAGCATTGCTTCTGGGGTGAGATCAGTCTGCTGATTGTTCAGTTCTACAAAGTACAACAGCATGAGAACAGAAGTGTCTTGACATCTAATTTACTCACACGAATAGCCATGCATTAACTGACTGGCAATTTCCCTTAGGCAACAGCAGCTGGCTTGCTAGCTGTAGACTTTCTGGTTTTGCTTTGTTCCTCCTTCTGAAATCAGACTTACCTGCAGCTGTCTATCGCAGGAGATAGCCCTAGCCATGGTGGACGGTACTTTATCAGTTATATTTTACTGGGCAGGTATGAAATCATTACTTTTCTATGACTCCTTCACAGCTTTGAGAATTCATAGTAACCCTGACACCTCTTCAGAAATCTTCTTGCCTAAGCCAAGGAGTCTGGAGAGACATTATGTTGAGAACAGTCTTTGACTGACTGGTCTGGCTTTGTCAACTGTTATGGAAAGTGTCATCACGAAGAGGCATCGCTGTGAGCCAAGAGGAACCACATTTTGTATTGTACGGGGGGGTATGATGTATCAGAACACATCTGAGGGCTGATCACTAAGAACAGTCTTTTTACAGGGTTAGTATTTCCAGTTAATCTTGTATTCAAGTTTTGAGAAGTGCTGCACTTCTTGCAAAAGGAATTGTAAGAGCAGTTTTAAAACTTACAGAAGAAAGGTGAAAAGGCAAATTGCACTAATCCAAGTTTGAAGAGCTCTTCTTGTGATCTTTAGGGATTGAGTCCCAAAATAAAGATCAGCTTGCGGCTGAGATTGGAAACAGGGTTTTCTTGAGTGACTACTCAAAGATGCAAAATGAGCCCCTCAGGAAAGCAGTGAGAATGTGCCAAGGAAAGGGACTTGCCCTGCATTGTGTGAAGTTTCTGAGAACGTACTTCTGCAGCATGAGCATGGTAGTGAATTCAGCATGGCCACCACAGGAGAGCTAAGACAACTACCCCTGACAAGAGCGCTAAGCCTCCAGTTGATCTGGCACAGATTACCCTGCTATCAGAAGGTGCCACAGGAGACTGTCTATGAAAAGTTGTGCTGGCAGAAATGAAGTGTCATGTAGTCTGTGTGAACACGTGAGGAAAAAGGAGATGCAATTTGTAGAAAAAGCCACTCGCCATGATTGAGTAAACAGCAAGTGTCGAAATTATTAGGAATAGGCAAGATGTGTTACTTTGCTGCTCGTTGCCTAAGCATTTTGCAGGAAGGATTGCTCACCATCACTTACACCATTGCAGGATTTGGGTCACCACGTTTCTCTCCTGCTGTCTGCCCTAAGAAAACAAGTGCTGGTGACAGACCTGTGACCCCCAGCTGCAACTTTCTAGTCACACTGTTTTTGTGCATTGCCACCACTTTTCCTTGAAGGATGGCACAGGAGAGAGGAGAAGTGTTTCATCGGGAGAAGAAGGATTGCCGTGGTACCCTCTAACCCATACTGACTGTATGACTTGGTCTAGGTGATCTTGCTCTGGCAGGGGGATTGGGCTGGATGATCTTTCGAGGTCCCTTCCAATCCCTAATGATTCTATGATTCTAAAATCTTGACTTAACGTGCACGTCAGGGCTTGGGATTATTTGGTGGATAGAAGTGGAGAATTTTTCCCATTTTAAGGCAGGGGCATGGCTGCACCGCAGCTCACAATTGCCATTTATTAAAAGAGGAATAATATAATCAGGACCAAGTTCAGTTTAACAATGGAAGGGGGAGAAAAGTATGGCAAAATATAAATGTGTGTGTGCGTGCGCTAATGTATGTGTGTGTGGAGAGAGATTTATTAGATATTGCTGTCACATCCTTAATGTGACACTTGAGACCTGAACCTGCTGGGTGCCTTCAAATCCCACAGCTTGATTTTTCAGATGTGGTGACTCCCTGTGGGTCTGATTGATTTCAGTGGAGCTGTGATTGCTCAGCACCTTTGTGAGGGCTGTCCTTGGCTGTCTTCGGTGAAGGTGCTTAGCACCTTGCCACATCAGGTTCTCCCAGCGCATTTTCAGTCATACATCATGGCTAAGTAACTCCAAAGCTGCCAATAGTCGTTTTGGTGTTTGTGTCAGTCCCACGTCACCCAATGAAATGTACTTGTTCCTGAACAGCTTGCAACTGCTGATGAATACTGCAGTTGTGATAAAAAGTTCAACAATACCATGTATTCCTTGTCCCATCATTCAGATACTCTGTATAGTAATTCTCTTTCTTACTCTATCTCTCAGATGTCTTCCATCCCTTGATGCTGAATGTTCTTTATAGTATTATGTCAGTGATCCCCTTACACTGCATATCTGTTCCTCATCCCGCCTCTCAAATGCTTCTTATAATGCCACCATCTCCCTTTCCTGTAATCTCTCTGAGATACTTATAATGCTTCCTTTCCTTGTCACACCTTTCAGATCCTCCATGTATTGTAACCTGAACATTTCTGTGCTCACCTAGCCAGAAAGATTTCTCTCAACGACAAAAATGATCTAAAGAAAGATGATGTAGTCAGAAAGCAAAGGTTACATCTTACTGCACTCGAGAAGGATCAGTGTGGCTTTTTAGGTCTACTAGCCAAGCAAGAACTACAGTACAGCATCGTTTGTAGCTCCAATTTGCCTGGCAAATACAGCGCTGGCTACTGTGCTACAAGAAACCAGCCCTGGCAGCACACGAGAAAAGCTAGACGTCAGTATAACTCACTGAAAGGGTTTTCCTGTCTATCAGATGGAGAATTAAGTCTCCATTAGGCAGTAAGATGCATCTCTTTATTTAAACTATGAAAATAGTTCTCCACAGCTTAATTTGGCAAAACGTGTTTGGAAGGACAAAATCTCTGCAATCTTCCTGAAATCAGTGGGACTGTGCTGGGTTTAAACCAACCCTCAGTTTGACCTAAACACTTCTGCAGGCTTTTTGTGTAAGCTTGTTTCTGGAAAGGCAATACAGGGGTTGCTTGTGCTGGTGCAGAGATATGAGCTGTATCTCCCTCAGTCTCGCAGACCTTTCTCTCGGATTCTGCTGTGTGCTTGGACATGTTGCCATCACATACAGTGAAAGCAGAGTGAGGTCAGATGTGAAGTACCAGGTTACCAGCTAACCAAGGAGGAATCATAGAATCATTACGGATTGGAAGGGACCTCGAAAGATCATCCAGTCCAATCCGCCTGCAACAGCAGGATCACCTAGACCAAGTCACACAGGAACACATCCAAGCAGGTCTTGAACATCTCCAGTGAAGGAGACTCCACAACCCCCCTGGGCAGCCTGTTCCAGGGCTCCGTCACCCTCACTGGGAAGAAGTTCCTTCTCAGGTTGATGTGGAACCTCCTATGTTCCAGCTTACAACCATTGCCCCTCGTCCTATCACTACATGACACTGAGAACAGCCCAGTTCCATCCTCCCGACACCCACCTCTCAAATATTTGTAGACATGAATGAGGTCACCCCTCAGTCTCCTCCAAGCTAGAGACCCAGCTCCCTCAGCCTCTCCTCAAAAGGGAGGTGCTCCACCTCCTTAATCATCTTTGTTGCCCTATGCTGGACCCTCTCCAGCAGCTCCACATCCCTCTTGAACTGAGGAGCCCAGAACTGGACCCAATACTCCAGGTGTGATCTCACCAGGGCAGAGTAGAGGGGGAGAAGAATGGGAGCTGTATGGGTGTGGCAACTATATCTCAGTTAAAAACAAGAAAGGGAGATATTTTCTGGTTTGAGTTTATACCTCTAGTCTCTAGTGATACAAGAACTGAAGGTCATAGGTAGTGTATAAATGTAGGATGACTATGTAGTAGTGGCTTTATTGTGTGTGATACCAGTGAATACTCTGGTGCTAACACACCAACCACTGCTGTGCTTAGCACATTTGGGTGTAAAGCTCAGATTCTGCTAGGATCTACCAAGTTCTGATGGTGATGTGGATGAATTCCATAGCCCCCAAGATAAGTGCCTCTTCTGTGCTTACCACACAGACACTGCTGGTGGGGTGCAGAGAAGCTGGTGAGGTCAGTGGCTGCCAGTGTTAGCCAATGTTCCTTCCCAGCATTGCCTCTATATCTGTATTGTCCTCCTTTGCTATACCAGGGAAAGGTTTCGCGATTGATTGCAACTAGTGATTACCCCAAGGCAAACCCATACTTTGTGGATGTGAATGATGCTAGTGCAGCAGCAATATTACACTGCTATAGGGCCCCACCACCTCCAGGGTCTGCAGACATCTTACCTGCAGCTTACTTAGGTTTCATAAAGAATTATAAGCTAATTAAATTCGAAAATGATAATAACTGCCCTCCTTTCCCAGTTCCTTTGTCTCAGAATTTAAATTGAACCAACCTACCCTTGTTGAAACGACTGTCAAACTGAATTTTTTCTGTCCATTAGGCATTTTGCTGTTGTGTGATACCATCACCACTTGCTTTAAAGCTGTTGTCTTCAGCCCTGATTCCTCCTCGTATGTCAAGTGTCTCTTTTCATTTGGCCAGTAGTGATTTGTTTCTGTTTTACTCTTTCATCACCCATCACACAGAGTGCTACGCTCCCTACCCATTCTGCTTCTTCCATCAGCAAGTTTTGCTGCATCTGCTTTGAAGTGATGATACAGGAGTTGTCTAATCAGAGCCTGATTATCCTTTTGCGTGGAGGCAGGACCATTTGGATGGACTCTAATCTCATTAACACTACTTTCCTTGTCTCCATGCCACTGATGACATCTGCAATTCCGTCAGTGTGATTAACAACCCGGTCTGGCTTTTGGCATGTTTAGTCCTGATTTATGCCTGTATAAGATGAGAACCAAGCTATCTCACTTCCTTCAGCTTAGGAATTTGATCCCTTTAGAGAGGTTTTGGGTTTGTTTTTTTTTTTTTACATCTCTTTAAAGTACAATCCAGCTGTTGTTTTCTCCTTTCATTTTATCCAGCCAATGGAAATTATTCTTTTCCTTTAAACCGATAATTTTATTACTGTCATATAAATGTAAGTTTGCTCACTGCAGATATTTCCTTTGAAGATTGAAGCTATAAATCAGTTAAGAAAGTGGCATCCTATTGATGGATATGCTTGGGGTTTGTAAATATTCTTTATCTGCATCTATATATTGAGCCATGCTAAGAGGCAACTAGGAAAGTACTGATTTTGTGAGTGACAGATAATCTACTGCGGTGGATGCGCTGCGATTTAGTTCCACAGCAGACTTGTTACCAAGACTTTGCAAATTCCTTTCCCGAAGAATTTGACATTCACTGTTATTAAGTCAAAAAAGTAGCATTCGCTCCAGATTGCGGAGCTGACATCACGCTTATGAATATTTCTCTGTTGAATCTTTATTCTTTGATATCTTAGAACTTCTGCTTTAGGTAGACCTCTTTCTCTTCTTAATTCCAATTTTAATTTCACTGTGTTTTCATGGAGGTTTGGCTTTGCTGCGGTAGCTCACCCCAGCATGCAGCACGGATCAAGTCTTTGCAGAACAGGAATATGTTTGCAATAAATGGTAATTTTCGGTGAATGTCAATCTTGCTGTGAACTTCAGGAAGAATAGCTTGCTTTATTTTTTCCAGGAAATTGTTATATATTAAAATGGAAAGTTAATTTCTTTCTTGAGCATACCTAGAATGTTTTTGTTGTGGTACTTGTGATGCATCCAGATTGTGAGAAAGGTATGTAGATCAAGATAGATCAGAAAGAAACATCCGTGTCCGCAGTAGAAAATAAGGCAGGGAATGACACTGATCAGGTTGGAAAGTCTTGGAAAGAAGTTTTACAGTAGATAATAAAATGATGGAAGTGTGTGGAAAAATGGTGGGGAGAAGAGCTCTTAAAATTCTTTTTAAAGTATCAGAAAGATGAGAGGAATTGCTTTTGTGATTTCTTAGCATTGCCATGTGACAAAGGCTTTCACTTTCCGCCCTGCTGACCAAGAATCATCTCCTGCTGCTCCAGATAAAAAAGTCACTGCCTCCTGAAAGCACTTGGTATCTGAAAAAAACATTGGCTAGAAGGTAATAAAATATTCACTTCCAGTCCACTGAGTTGGTGAAAACTGATCTGGTCTCTGGTTATCAGCTGACAAACATAATTGCAGCTTATAAATCAAGGATGGCCACTGGAGAATTTGACAGCTCTTCTGATTTGCTAAGGCTGCTAACATTGAGGTAATACAAGTAAATTTATATAAAAGCCATCAGGCTTAATTTTATATAAAATTAAAGCCACCTGTAATTGTTCTTCTTTGTCCTGTCCTTGGGAAGAAATGGTATGGAAATGTGGAGGTGGAGCTGGAATAGTGAAGCTGACTGCCTATCATTCCCTGTTTAGCTGGAACGAAGAGTGGAGTAGAGAAGTCATGGCCTGTGCCTAGCTAGTCATGGCAATGGCAGAGGACAGAGTGAAAGCGTGTGTGTGTACCTAAGGATTGAATGTGGGAAGGACATAAGAGCAAGGGGGAAGGAGGCTTCTGGCACAGAAAGATGGAGGGGAACAGTTACTGTAATTTGTGTTATGTTAGAAACAAGAGGCTCCAGGAGAGGCAAGAGCCTTGCTGACCTAATGTTTGGCACTCCACCGGAAGGAAGAGGAATCTTGCACTGGAGCATTTATAGTCTGAATAATAAGTGAATGGGGAAAATTACCTACTCTGCTTTCTGATTTTTTTAGACAGGTAAACAGAAGAAAATTTAATTTAAGTGACTCGTCCAGAGTTACACCAGGATTCTGTAGCATGGCTGGGAATAAACCCAGATAGTCTTTTTCTCAAAGAGATGGCAGTATTACTCATTTTATAGTCAGGTCATTGAACCCAGCCCAAAGCCTTTGCAGGCACTCTGAAATCTGTCTTGAACACACCCCAGATCTGTCTCTCTTTCCTGATCCAGAAACACTTCCAGAAATCTCTCACAGCTTCTCTCAAACGCAAGCATTTTTTCTTGCTCTGCTCTTTGTAGAAATTACACAACCCCAGTAGTTTTTCAGCTCTGACAGTGTTTTGAACCGCTCACTTTTCTCCAGTGAAGATGAGAGAAGCCCTTCAGCATTCCTAGGGAGAAATGAATTACTGAAGGGAATGATGTTTCTCCTCCCTCTCTCTCCCACCGGCTTTTCTAGAGGTGGTTCTGCCATCTAACAGCTGCATAAAATGGCTACAGAACTACCAGAAGTTTGTAGCAAGCTAGAAAATACAGGTTAAGTGCGGCTGATGTTAAAAGAAAGGTCATAATCCAAAGGGCACAAGAAACATGAATATTTTCATCTCAGGTTTTTGCCCTTGGTCTCTGAGCTTTCAGCAGTTCGAAAAGCAGTACGGGAACTACTGCTTAGATCCTTTATGTATTACCATATCTGTGTCTGTTACAGGGAAAAGCACTTCCTTTTTATGTATTCCTCTGACAACAGGTAAATACACACAAAATAATGGAGAAACAAGGAAAACAATCTCGCTTACGCTCTCTGTTGGAAAGAATCCATTAACTGAAGGAGTTAAATCAGGAAGGGAGCAGGACAAGCCGCACAGCCTCTGAAAAGCTTTCAACTAGTTCCTGAAAAATGTATTCGATGAAACCATGGTGTGACCTTTTGGCTGCAAAACAAAGGTCTTGTGATCCAGCTCAGCTTCATCCAGTTGAGTGTGAGCAGCAAGTTTCCCTGAGAATAATGAAGCAGTAGGTAAACGGGCAAAAGACAGTGGAGGCCAAAATCATACTGTTGTCTTCTTTCAGTTGCTAAGTCAGTGTGGGCTGTGGCGATTTGTGTGTGCTGTAGGACTTCAGAAGAAAGGTGAGACTCTCCCAGGTTCTGATGACTGCCATGTTTCCCTCCAGATCTCCCCCAGCATGGGGAACAAGATTGAATCCACATAACCTAAGATTAGAAATGCTAAAGTCCCCATCCCCCCATCCCCGGAGATGTTTAAGGACAGACTGGATGCGACACTTAAGTGCGGTGATCCAGGTTGTAGTGATGTTAGGTCATAGGCTGGGTCTGATGCTCTTAGAGGTCTTTCCCAGCCTCAATAATTCTGTGATTCTCTGATTCTGTAAAGGATGTGGTGCAAAGCACTCTGCTCCAATCTCTGCTATTTAAGTGAAGTAAGGCAAGAATGGGTTCTCCACCTACACGGGTAAACCTGTACTGTGCTTCACCGTCCGCTCTGCATCTCCTAGCCTGGGTCTTTGTTCTATTGTGTGGGAGTTATTGACTGAGTCCAGTGAAGGAGCCCACTGAAGCTTTAAGTGGCCAACCATTCAAGTAGCTGTCAAGTGTTGTTGGTCCTATTGCTTGTGTCTGCGTTTGTTCTTGAGTGATTCTACTTTTAACTGACTCAATTTGAATACGAAAAGAGTGCCTTAAAATTGAAATCCCTCTGAAATTCTTGCTAGTTTCTGTTATTTCTTCTATTGTCACAAACAATAAAAACTCCAGAAGCTGAAGATGGCCAGCGTTACTGCTAATTCTCAAGGGAGTCCAGAATCCCACTTGCTCTTGCACTGTTTTACTGGGTCTGTGAATGTGGAGTCACAGACTGAAGCATTCACAGTCCATGTGTTGGGCTCATCAGCTGTTGTTTCTTGACCTGTGTCTTCAAGAAACTTAAGAGCAATTAAGAAATAAGTAATCAGTATTTATACGAGGAATAACTGGACAATGTGCCTCTTTGCATGGTAGATTTATGGGTGCTGTCTCTATAAATAGAAAGTAAGTAGAGTCATTAATACACATACTGAGAACTTGCAAACTAGTGTCTAAATACAGAGCCATTATTTTTTTAGCTAATGTAAATTGGCTTCACTCTGCTGCATGTTCCAACTCCACTAAGTGTGAGTTGCTTTAGCCAGTGGACCTACCTAGTTTACTTCAGCCCAGCATCTAATCCACAATTAAATTTGGGTTTACAAGAAAGGTTTTCTCAAAGCAAAGTTCTTGCATAGAATTTGAGGTGATCAAGATTTTCCCTTGCCTGCTTCCTGGTTCCTTAATCCCCAATTAATTTTTAGATCTAAACAAACACGACTTTTTCAAAGAACATTCAAAGAATGTTCTGACTCACTCCAATCAGTTCTGAAGCACAAAATACCCCTTGGATGACATTCTGAGATCATGAGCCGTGGTTATGTGTATTTCACTGTTCACATGGTAACAGAATCAAAAGAAAAATCATAATGAAACACAATGGTTACAATCAGAAATAGGTTACAAAAAGCATTCTTTTGAGCAGTCTTAACAATGGAGAAGAGATGGATTTACATTGGGCCAAATTCATCCTTGTTGCAATGCCAATTAACTCACTGAAGCTGTGCCTTGGATTAACTCAATAGTTAGCTAAAATTCTGCCAGTGAAACTTGTGCCATCCCCATCCTCCTTCAGTGCTAACCTGAAAATTATTTGGCTGAGAAAAATCAGGAGCCAGTATTTTTGTTAACCCTTTGCGTGTCTTCATTTTCAAATCATTAAATATTTAACGAGAATTTGCACTAGAAATTGACATTGAAGCTGCATTTATCAGAAGAGATGAGCCTCTGATAGTGTAAAACAGAAACAGCTTCTGTATAAGCCTGAGAAGAAAGGGATGAAAAAGACTTAATTCTGTAGCTCTAAGCTGTCCTTTGTCTTAAAAGGTAAGAAAAGAATTACCATGGAAACCTGCTCACTCACTTCTTTTCACAGAAAAAGCGTTTGACTTAATTACTATGAACTTGCACTATCTTATCTTAAAATAATATTCCAGGTCTTCTTCCCAAGCAGTGTATCTATATGTGTCAGAAAGAACTGAGGAAAATGCTATCAGAAGGGAAATAAGCATTTGTCTGTGTTTAAATCATAGCTCTTGCTCTGCAGCAAACATTTTTATTGCTGTTGTGAAATTCACACCTCTCAGGAGGAAACCTTCTTACAGAATCTGCTGGTTTCCTTTAGCTCCTATACGTGTATGTAAGCAGCTGCAGCAAATCTCCTTTAACTGGCAACAATAAAGAACAGTAATTGCACACTTTAATTTAAAACTACATGAATGTTCCTGCTTTTTCTGGAGGGAAACCTCTTCTGTGGGCCACTTTCCAGAACTAAATGCTTGATTCTCAGGAGACAAAAGCATCACCTTCTTCAGATTTATGGAGAGTGCAACAGTCAAAACATGGGACACAACAAAATGCTCCAAGCACTCTGGTTTTTTTCACTCTTCCTTATGTTCGTTCTACTGCCAGCTTGGGTGCTAATGAAATAGTAGATGAATGTGGTGCCATGAATTTATACCTGCAGGTCTCAGGTCCAGCTTTGAGCAGTGTTTCCCACTGCTGTGGTGTCATGCCATGAATCCCAGTGGCAATCACTCTGCTTTTGAGGCACCACTCCTGTTGCTCCCTCTCCTCACTTTCCTTCAACTCATCCCTCACCCAAGGGGCCAATAAGACTCTAGAGCTGTGGAGCTGTTAGGAGATATTCTTCATAGATCTTCTTCTAAGCTAACTTACCTTAGCCAGCAAGACCTGCACTGTGTCCTCAGACAAGAGATTCATCCAAATACCTGGCAGTCTTACGCGACTGTACAGTCCTGGAAAGCAGAATTGGTTCTCTAACTGAAACTCTGACAGTCTAACCCACAGTAACTGCGCTAAACATCTTAGGTTTCACATCTGAAACTGTGAAGCTACAGTATCTCAGAGAACTGCACTGGCTTTTGCTGGTGGAGCTTCAAAATTTGTTTCCCACTAGCCCGTGTCAATAAGAGTGTTTTCATACCACATCTGTGAGGCTTCCCGTCTTCTGCAGTTAGACTGACAAGATATATGTATGTGGGAGTTACATTTCCCTAGGAAAAAAAAGGCAAACACAGAACTTTCAGTCTAGAATAATTTAATTTCATGGAAGAAAAGCGTTAGAAAACAACAAAGTTTCCATGAAAGGCCGCAGGAAACACCTCTCCTGAAGCTCTTTAAAGACATTTTGGAAGCAATGACTGTTTTCTCTGCACCCCCTAGACATGTGTGAGGCATAACAGTTTCAAGGCACCTACTTTTAGAACCAAGTCAACTTGTGGCAGTCACAGAAGTATTTCATTGCACTAGGATAAGTCCTGTTTTCACCCACTTTCAGAATCATTGAATTCACCCACTTTTTGGTGCCTTCGTGTCGCAAAAGCAGCTCCCTTAAAACAAATGAAGATGCACCAGTACACTTCACATAGGAAGATTTAAAGTGTTGTTACCTCCTGTCTTAATCTTGCCAGGATTTTGCCCTGTGGTTCCCAGGGTGCAAAACACACAGATGCGTGAGCACAGTGAATTTGAGTTGCATACAAGAAAACTGTTGGCGTGTAGGTTTAAATACAAAACGTTGCCACCTGAGCACCTCACACAGGCAACTTGCTGCCCTGTGTCATTATCTTCAAGCACCAGGGAAGCAGATATGCCCATTTCTACATCTGGGCACCGCAGCTGCAGCAGCTTCAACTTTCAACATTTTAATGCAGCTGCTTCTATTAATGCTTACAATATACAAAGATCAGCTCCAACTTTACAGAGAGAAAACTGTATTTTCTGGTATCTGCTAAGCCATGTGCCACGAGCTGCTGTATTAAGTACCAGGGATTAGGTTAATAGCATTACCGCTGGGAGTGTTACTTCCGACTTTGTGAGAGACCTGTTTACGATTTACAAGGTTGGAGTGATTAGTAGTGCAGATGCAGGCTCTGCCACTTACAAAAGCTTATGTTGGCTGGAAAGCATAGTGGATTCATTTTCTGGAAGAAAAATACAGCATGTTACAGTAAATTGTGTTGCTGGGTGTGGAGAATCTCAGGCTCGTTAAGGATCTATTCACAGAAGTAAAATAACCGTTGATAACATGCTGCCAGGATTCCACCACCACCCCACCCCGGCCCGGTAACTGGGGATAGCAGCATACATTCCAGAACATTATAAAATAAACTCCTTCTGAAAGCACTTACCTGGCAAATCCCTATAATCCACATGATGGCAACAAGTCAGGTCTTCTAAGAACAGAGTTACATGCAAAAATATCTTCATTATGAGGCATGGCCACTTCCCAAAGAAGCAGTGAAGTCACCAACCCTGGAGGTGTCCAAAACATTTGCAGATACGGTGCTTTAAGACTTACCTTAGTGGGATGGTGGTGTTGGGCTGATGACTAGACTTCTTGATGTTAGAGGTCTTTTCCAGTCTTAATTATGCTGTTTCTAGGACTCTGGCAGTCACTACACTATCTGGTTGGGTTTTATTCAGAGAGTAGCTGTGGCCATCCCTCACTTTGGCCAGTGCACTTAGTAGGCACACAGTGATACATTCCAACAGTGTGAAACTCACATAGGTAAATCTCAGTTTCCATCGAACTAGATCTGTTCTTCTTGTTGAAGAAGACACTTCTTGTGTGTCTTGTGAACAAGACACTTGTTACTGTTCTGGATGTCTGCATGTCTAAACCAAGCTTTCAGCTTTGTGGTGCCTTTCATCTAACATCTTCATGTGAAAATGGTTGCTTCAGAAACTAACATACTGTCATCTAAACTAATGCTGTCTCTTGCTGTTGCAAATTCAGACTTGCTAATCAAAGTAAATAAGATGGTTGCACTGTTGAAGACCTGATAACACAAGGTATACATTCTGACAGTCTGTATTGACAAACTGTATGTATTGACAGTTTGTGTAGTCCTCCTTTAAATTGTTGGCACGAGTGTCCATGGCAGTGCTAACCTTGATTTACACCATCAGAGGCCGGCTCATTCTGTCCTTTCATTTATGGATTTTGTCAACTCTCTGGTGGTCTGCAAATCTCAGTTCAGCTTCTTTGCTCCTGAATGGTTTCCAGAGATCAAGGTTTTCCCACAGCACACTACATAATGGAAAGCTCCTTACTCATACTGACTGTTCTTCAAACCATGGGAAGAAGTGATTTGCTGTCTGCTTGGAACAAACTTGAGCCATAATTGCTTGTAAACTAAGCAGATATCAAATTCATGTGGTTGTGAGTTAAGTCAGGCTTTGATTTTGCAGATTGTGGCACACACCTCAACCACTCCCTGCCAGAGGCCAATGTTTGCAACGATTTGCTCAGGGTTTAATATTGTCTGAGAAAAATGATGGTATGTGGTGTGACTAATGGAATACCAAGACTCCTGTATCATCTTCAGACATAAAGACAAGTCTGACCCTCCCCAGACCTCTGGACGTATCCAACATTTCAATGACAGTCTAAAATGTGGGCCAGTCACACAAGGACTGTTGTGCTAACGGTGCTTACTTCAACCAACCTGTCCTGCACACTAAATATTTGAAAAATACATTGGCTTCTTCTAAAGAACTTTAGTCTAAAGGTTGTCCTAAATTTATCTTCCAAGACAGCAAAAGGTTGTGCTCGCTGGAAATTCAGTCCAACTCTCTAGGAGACTTCCTGTCCCTGCCACTGGGAAGCTCCCATGGCAAGTGGCAGCTGTGATTAAAAGCAGGACAGTCAATGACCCTTCGGCTGCTCTCATAGCACACAGGACCTTAAAAATGCTTCAGTGAACCTCACAGGAAACTCAGATTACAAGAGACTCTTTCAAATTTGCCTAGAGGAACTGAGTTGTTTGGGGTTTGTTCTGATTTTCATTCCCTTCAGCACGAATTTCTTCCCGGAGAAAAAAAAAGACAGACAGTGTTGTCCCAGGGAAAGGTGGCTCTAGCATGAAGAAAGGTAATAGGGGGGTGGAGGGGAATTACAAGTGCTTTTTGTTTGCTCCTGTGTGTTTGAAGTGCTACGTTGCTGATGCTTCTTACGCCATATGGTGGAACAGCTGATGGTTAAATGCTGATGCTGAAACATGATGCTGACACAGCAGATGCTAAAACTTGATTGTGGCAGAGATGACAGCAAAACACTGAAGGTGAAACACCAGTGCAGAAAACATCATTGATAAAATAGAAAGCTCTGATGTTGATCTGTTCTGTTAGAAATTATATTTCTGGAGCTGGCAATATCTGTAGCAGCCCAGATGATATTTGGAAGGGCAGACTGGAGACTTGCCAGATGCATGGGAAAATAGGAGCATTGTCAGCAGTTTGTTAGTAGAAGACAGTGAGCAAAGTTTCTTGCTCTTTGCTCTAAAATGGAGCAAACCCTTTAGGAAGCAATAAATCAGTTGTGAAATTTGGTCTCCACCTCTCACAGAAGCTTGTGTCAGCCCCGGGTTGGTCTTATAGACATGAGGGAGGCTGGCTGCAAACCAGCAGGTTTCCAGCTGGTCACAGCAGAGTAATGAGGTCATCCAACACACACACAGTTGGTTTGCTTGCTTGTCTTGCTTAGCATTTATGTATTTTTTATGGCCCTAAACATTTAGAACAAGAGTTTAAAACATTTAGTTGCAACAAAATGCAGTCCAGTTGTTTTTTTTTACAGAAAAAGTCATTCCAGGGTGTGCTTGCCTGAGTTCCTGAAAGATAGCTTTGACCTTATTAGCAGATGCACATGCTGTACCCTGTGTGGCACTGGATGACATTCTGTTTGTCCAGTACCCAAGTTTTTCCAGAAAACTGAGGTAATTTTAACGAACTGGGAGAGGGCCAAATAATATAAGAGTCACAAGAAAATGTGTTTTCAGATATTAAATAGTCTCCAGTTCCATGGTTTCTCCCCTCGGAAAATCCAGGGTGAACTGAGCAGCTCTCTGGCATCAGAAAAAGTTGGTCCTGTTTCTTGCAGAACAGATCTTGTTTTGCTTCTTAACTTCTTGACTGAGGGTACATTGAAAAGTCAAATGTAAAATTCACACTGTTAAAACACTGAGATTCTTTCAGTAACCACTTACTTGGAAAAGGCCTCATAATGTGTATGGGAAGGGGGATGGAGAAAGTCTGACCACTAGCACAGAGTTACATGCAAGTACTGAGGGTGTTCAGCCGATGAAAGTTGATTAGAAGCCTTCAAATTGTACCTTTCCTATGAGAGCCCTGGCAAGTGATTTATTTGATTATCTGAAGCTTACTGTGTCCTCCAAAAGAGCGTGTAGGTAGGAGACAGGGAGGAGGACTTGTTTCTGTCTATGGTACCATCTGCTGCAGAATGGTTAGACAAGCTCTGTGAACATGAGCAGACCTGAGGGATGCTCCTGGAGTACAGAGAGGGCACAAAGAGATGTGAGAGATTTTGGTGGCAACTGATGAGATGAGCAGATTGAAGGCAGGACTCAGAGATTATAGGAAATGTGGGAAACATTTACCTCACCACTGATACCTAGCGTGGCATCAAGCTTTGGATGAGTGCAAGAACCAGACTATAAGATACATGACCCATGGATACTCTGTGGCTTCTCCAAAGACAGAGTTCTGGTCACACCTCTCTTCCCAGTAGCTTTCTGTCACCTCTGCATAGCCTCTTTCAGCGAAAGAATACTCACTGTGACAAGAACACAGAAAGGGAGACAGAGGGAGATGTGCTTCCAAACTCTTTGCTTCTGTTTTGTGCCCCATATCTCTAGTTAAAGTGTTGGTTGGTCCAGTTCACATATAAATATTCAAAATCCTTCTGGGGCCTTTGTGTTAAAGAAGAGGGCTCAGCAATTTTACTCTAGGCTCTATGTTTGGTCCAGAGAGGGATGTTCCAGAGTAAGCACCAAGTTCTCCTACTGGAGAATTGAGTAGGTTGGACATCCTGGCCTGGCTGTGAGTAACTGCTAGTGAATCAGATGGTCAGTGTGAGTAATAGGAGGGCAGTTCTCACAGACTGCTGCCCTTGCCTTTGGAAGTAACAAACCTACCAAATGAAGTCTATATTACAAGGGGGTTGGTAGTAGTAACACACAGGATTGGACCTAAATCTCAACTCTGAGCAATGTGCAACCTTCACTGTTGCACACTAAAAAAATGACTATTTTACCATAAATGGTACTTGAGTTAGTCTTGGCAGGTATTCATGCCCAGTTCATATCTCTCCTGCTTCCACGCTTGCAATGTTTTTTCCCAGACTAAACCTTTGCTTGAGTTCCCCTGGAACAGGTGGTTGTTTGTTTGCTTGACCAAAGTGATAAACACATCAGAAAAAAGATCTCAGTGGAATACAGACTGGAGTCTAACAACATCTGAGTCTAGAGAATCTGCCCTAGCATCCAGCCTGGTGTCGGTAACTAGACAGCAGTCTCTAGCGCAGAGCCCGGGGGAAGAAACACAACCGTTGTCCCTGGGAAAGTTCACTCCAATGTGAAAGCTTATGGTGAAATCAGTTCCAAAAATGTTTTTGAAAACTAATTTGCACCCCAGTGATTTGGGAAGACGTTCAGTGTTTGGTACCTAATAAAGATAGCTGGCATTGGAGGGGATCTTATTTTAATTATAACAACATGATGATGGCATTTTCGGGAAGGGATCCCACAGAGTTCTGACTGCAGACATTTCTCTACTCACAGCACTTAAACAGCTGCCAAAGGGTTTTCATTAATAGGTTATTTGGATACAGTGGATGCAGGCTTATGCTGTGCTATCACTGCTTCACAGCCCTTCTCTCACTTTCCTGGCTTTCTTGGAAAGATGAGCCAAATAGATTTGGCCAGAGCCAGTGTCTCAGATTAGAAGGCAAGAAAGCAAGTGGTGAGAGGCAGCCAGTATTGCAGCTCAGTACCAGAGAGCAGAATGAGAACCATAGCCCTTGAGATTGCAAGCCACTCCATATGCAGAGCATTTGCAGGACAGCTTTCAACACTGCTCATCCCAGCTGGCTGAGGCAGTTGAACCCCTCCTAGAATCTGTGATGTAACTACACTGAGAGACTTGGAAGCTCCGGCTTGAACTGTTATGTGAAAACTCTCTAACAGCCAGTTATTTTTGGAAATTGCACCATTTGTGACTTGCTGTCATTTATTGTGCCGGTGTAACTAATTGCCTGTGACCTCGCTGGCACTGGGAACAGCTGAGGATCTTGCTCAAGGGCAGGAGCTGCAATCCAGAGTTCCTTTGCGCAGAGCTGCATTAGTATGGGCAAGTCTCATCTCACATGGATCACCAAACATAAGGAGTCACTGCATGGGAATCCAGGAGAAACAAGCTACTCGTGCTTGCAAAGTCACTTCTCCTGAGAACACGCATCTCTTATCCTGCTTCCTCAGCACTGTTTGGGTGAGGGAAGAACATGGGAAGTATCTGGGGCCTGTCAGAGCTCACAGCTATCTCAGCTCGATTCAGCTACGTGTTCACATTGCTTAGAAGATTTTGTAAAAGCGTTACAATCACAACCAGGGCATAGTGCTTTATTTTATATAGAGATACATGCACACACTAGAGTCTCTAACCAACAAATCTTTATGTGAGAAAAAAAAAAACCCTGAAAATAACTTGGTGTAAATCATCATCAATTTTTTTATTATTCATTAAAGAAACATTAATCATAAACCTCTTTTGGTATTCATGTGGATGTAATATGTAGTTCCAAAGGAATTATGGATTAAAGGGGACTTAAGCTCAGAACACTCACTTCTCTATGAGCATGCTGTGTTCATTATGTTAGATTTAGTGTGAACTATTTTCTTCAGTATTATTAGAAGGGAGTAATGGTTGAGTTTCGCATTTATTTGAAAGTGATTAAAGTAAAATTTTCACCTTGAATAAAACAGCAGCAACATATTAACAATTTTTATCATGCCCACAAAAGAAATCTCTTCTCAAAAGAAGGGAAATAATCCTCTGAAATCTACCTGCAGCTGATTACATTAACCCGTGTGAAATCTACATTTCCACCTCTGCGGATTTTTATTTCTTTTTAAACTTTACACCGTTGAGGTTCTTAATATCTCTGCTGCTCACATGCACCTAGGGGTAATGTTAGGATCATTGCACATTCACTCTTCTGTTTCTGACTTCTGAAGGCCCTACATTAATATTCTAAGACTCATTACTGATGTAAAAACTAACTGGTTTATTGAACATCGCATGTCTGGCCTCATGTCTGCATGGCACTAATTAAAAATCACAAACTTCTTTACCAGCAGGAAGCTTTGTAAAATGTGGTGTGGATTTTTTTAGAGGATTTAATCCCTTTTCTATGTATATAAACTAGGAGGTATTTTCTAGGCACTCTTGCAAGTGTTAGAGATATGATTTACAGAAGCTATTCTATGATGAGTATGTTAGGATGTATTCTGCCCAACGTATGACTTTACGCCACGGTACTAAACAGATTAGCTTTAGGCATGAGGTCTGGTGGGGAGAAAGTAGTTTATCCTAGGAATAGTGAAGGTGTGGGTCACAGTGGACCTGGTTCCTGCCCCAAGGCCTAATGTGCAGTTGCTAGTACTTGTCTAACAACTCACCTTGTCTGATGCACGGGAAGTCCTCCAGATGCCTGAAGGTTGGCTCGTGTTTCATCACTGAGCTTTTCCTGTTTGAACGCATTTTTTACTGTAAGACCTTTATGGGATAACATATAGGCCCCTATTTTATCAGGCAGTGGATTTCCTTTCATTTTGTATTCGCAAAGTGCACGTAATCCTAATTAAGAAATAAGTTAATCCTAATGTCAGCTGGCATAAATCCTGTGAGGAGGAGTGTTTGCACTTATGAAGTACTGCAATGTATTCGCTTGCCTTTGGTCTCTGTGTTGGCCTTGTTCCCATGCAGGCTAATCTAAGGTCAGAAGAATTATAGAACAGTTTGAAAGGGACTTTTAAGGTTGTCTAGTCCAACCCCTCTGCCATGGGCAGAGACATCTCCAACTAGACCAGTTGCTTAAAGATCCAGCTTCCTGACCTTGAACACCTCAAATTGTTGGTCCACTGCCCTTGTAAATGCTCAGCTTGTTCGGTGGAGTGCCACAAAATGCCTTGCACTTGTCTAGACCATTCACCTGTTCTTGTCATCTGTGGTGCAACTTCTCATAAGTTCTTCTGGTAACTCTTGAGGTTTTACTTTCACGAATTCTAAAGTGCCAAAATTTCACTATTCCTATCATCAGACATTTACACTCCTTAACACCACCATGGTTACACATTCCTACTTCGCACCACTGATACTAGTTTTGGGGGGTTTGTTAAAGAAAAGAAACTAAAAACAGTGTGTTGACAGCTACATTATTCAGATATGGGAATAAAAATGAAAAAAAGCAGAATTAACCCCAAGTTCCAAAAAATCCCTTCAGCTTGTCTCTGAACCACACTCTGGGCTGTCAGGATCCTCTTTCTTTCTGCGTTTCCCCATAATCTCATAAATCTATGGAACCAGAAGGATTACACCCTAGAGTACTGAGGGAGCTGGTGGACATGGTTGCCAAGCCACTCTTGATAATCTTTCAACAATCTTGGTTAAACGGGGTTGTCCCATTGGACTGGAGGCTGGCAGATATGATGCTCATCTTCAAGAAGAGCCAGAAAGATGATCCTGGCAACTACAGGCCTGTCAGTCTCACCTCAGTGCCAGGGAAGGTTATGGAACAGACCATCTCAAGAGCCATCATGAAGCAGTTAAAGGTCAACCAGGCAACCAGACCCAGTCAACATTGGTTCATGAGAAGCACATTTTGCTTGACAAACCTGATCTCATTCTATGATAAGGTGACTTGCTTAGTGGATGAGGGAAAAGCTGTTGATGTAGTATATCTGGACTTCAGTAAGGCCTTTGACACTGTCCCCCACAGTATCCTAATGAATAAGCTGGCTGCCCATGGCTTGGACAGGCACATACTCTGCTGGGTGGAACTGGCTAGATGGCCCGGTCCAGACAGTTGAGGTAACTGGAGCTAAATCTGGTTGAAGGCCAGTCACGAGTGGTGTCCCCCAGAGCTTAGTGCTGGGGCCACTCCTGTTCATTATCTTTATCAATGATCTTGATGAGGGGATTGAGTGCACCCTCAGCAAGTGTGCAGATGACACCAAGCTGGGAGGGAATGTCGATGTGCTGGAGGGTAGTAAGGCTGTGCAGAGGGACCTCAACAGACTGTATCGATGGGCTGAGGATAATCGCATGGGTTTCAGTAGTGCCAAGTGTTGGGTCCTGCATTTTGGTCACAACAATCCCCTGCAGCGCTACAGGCTTGGGGAAGTGTGGCTGGAAAGCAGTCTGGTGGAAAAGGACCTGGGGGTTCTAATTGACAGGCAGCTGAGTATGAGCCAACGGTGTGCCCAGGTGGCCAAGAAGGCCAATGGCATCCTGGCCTATTACAGAAACTGTGAGTCCAGCAGCAGTAGGGAGGTGATTGTCCCCCTGTACTCAGCACTGGTGAGGCCCCACCTTGAGTACTGGGTCCAGTTCTGGGCACCTCAGTACAAGAGAGGCATCAAGGTGCTGGACCAGGTGCAGAGGTGAGCAATGAAGCTGGTGAAGGGTCTGGAGAATAAACGTTCTGAGGAGAGATTGAGAGAGTTGAGGCTGTTTAGTTTGAGGAAGGGGAGGCTTAAGGGGAAACCTCATCGCTCTCTACAATTATCTGAAAGGACATGGTAGAGATGTTGGTGCTGGTCTCTTCTCACAGGTAATTAGTGACAGAACCGGAGGAAGTGGCGTCAATATCCAACAGGGTAGGTTTAGATTGGGCAGCAGGAAAAAATTCTTCATGGAGAGAGGGGTCAGGCACTGGAATGGGCTGTGCAGGGTGGTGGCTGAGTCACCATCTCTGGATGTGTTTAAAAGTTCCTTAAGTGTGGTGTTGGGGGATCTGGTTTAGGGGTGAACCCCTAGAATAGGGTTGATGGTTGGACTCCATGATCCGAAAGGTCTTTTCCAGTCTGAATGATTCTATGGTTCTATGACAAGCATCTTCCTCACTGCCAGCTCCCCAAATGTCTTGAGTCTGTTTCCTATAGAAGAGGTTCTTGTTGTGCTCTGGCTGAGGGCTGTGGCTGCTGGTGTATCGGGACTGTTAACAACTGCCACAAATTCAGTTAGAAATGTGATTTTTTTTTTCCATCCTCTCCCTCTTTTGCAGTTACTCAAAAGAAAATTGTACATTCTCTCAGAGAGATTTTCGGTTTGTTCTTTGATATGTGCTTTTCTTAAGGAGAAATCTAGGTTTCAAGTCAGGATCCCCTCAGAATGATGAGGTTAACTAAAATGGCTTTAGCAATATGAGCCTGTGGTGGGGGTTTTGCATGGCTTCGGAGGTGTGGATGAAAAGAGAGCTTCCTCCAGGGAGGGCTTGGGACAGGTGACAGAAACAGATCAGCACTAGGAGAAAAACTGGTGGGAGAAAGAGGGAAAACAAATCCCTTTCCCTGCCACTCTGTACCACTTTGAAGCCTGAATTCTGTAAATATGCTTTTATGTAGAATAAAGATGGTTGTGTAAGGAAAGCTATAGCACTAAATACCTTCAAATAGTGCCTTCTTTAGTCTGTAGGGAACCTTTATCTGCAGCAGTCACAGCTCCTGCTAGAAATCAACTCCTTTATCTCTTTTTGTGTGAAGGCTGGTGCAGGAAGGATAGAAGAGTTTCTGCCGGCTTGCATGGCTCGCATTGTTGTGTTTCTGAACCTCTCTCAGTTATTAATAATGAATTAAGTCTTCACAACATAAATATAAGTAAAAGTGGTTAGTAGTGTCATTTTTTCGTTTGAAAAAATGGAAGGAGTGAGAGATGAAGAGAGCTGGTCACGATTGTTTCACCTCAGAAACTGGAGCTGAACATAGGTCTCCTGTGCTATGCCAATGACCCAGCCAATTTAAAAACTTCCCATTTCTTTTATTACTAGCTTGCCCTGAAGAGTTTTCCTTCTCTTCCCATTTCTTTCCTTTCTGTCAGTGCAGTACAGAGATCCACGTAAGCACAACTTTGTATTCTACCCCCCCAAAAAATGGGGAGGCCTCAGGACACACTGTATTTTCAACACGCAATGCCGTTTTGCAGGACAAGCGTCATACTGCTGTTACTGCAAATAATAAGAAAAGCTATGAGGATGCACATTGCAGCAGTCCATGTTGCTGAAGAATGCATGTCTGTCCTGTTCTTGTTACTACTCACTCTTCTGTAGTCCCTGGTGTTTTCTTATCTCCTTTGGATCACGTGCTGGTCAAATGCTACTTTCTGCTTTGTGTGTCAGAGGAAGAAAATAAGTAAAGGAATGGGGTTTTTCACTGCAGGCTTCCTGTAGTGTGGAAGGCTACCAAAGGAAGCATTCACTTACTCAGGGACTGGTGCTGCTGGAGATAACACTTGTCTAAGCTACCTGGCAAGCTGTGGGCTAACACTAACTTAGTACAGGGAAGGAAGAAGCCTGTCAACATGATTTTTCAGATGAGTTAGATCTTTTGATAGAAGTCCAAGAGATACTCTTGAAGCAACCATTAAACCAGAGCAACTAACGCTGCTTTGCTGTAGTGCAGTCTGTTCATACAGACCCAGAAGTACTGTTGTCCTGCTCTGAGGGGGTTCTTCAGGTTCTGTGCTCTGTTACAGGCTTTTAAACACGTGTTCCCATCATATATATTATAGTGGGTGGAGGAGGGAAGTGCCCAGATATGTTTGCTACTCAGCCAAGATAAATTGGAGTACTGTCCAAGCTGCTGTACGGTGTTTCAAGCAGCAGCAGAACTGAAGATAGAAGCTGGCTGCACCTACACTGAACTGTACCCCAATTTATGCCTCAAGGAGACTTGCTATTCCTGGAGGGCATGGAATGCACCTCCTGACGTAATATAGAGTACGACATGCCCAGTACTGCCTCTGTGCAGCCCTCTCCTTTGATCCGAATGCTGCCATCTTTTAAGTGCTCCTCACCATTACTAACAGCAGATGTGTTTAAAACCAATGAGAATCTCTGCTTTTAGCTGCTAACCAGGGCACTGTGTCACTGCTTTGATTACCAGGAGAGGAAAAAATACACTGCATGAGATGTTAGAGCCATTGAATCCCAAAACATTAAGAAAAAGGGCTCACTGATGAAGGATTGTTTTCCTGGGCGTAAGTGGGATCTTGCTGTAGGGAAAAGTGAATCTTGTGGGCTGAGTGGGAGGAGGGGAAGACCTGAATTCCAGCCCGTGGCTCCCACCCAGGATGCAACCCCTTCACATCTATTGAGTTTGGTGGCACAAGAAGGTGGCCAGTGCCTTACTGAGAAACACCCATAATGAACAAACATCTTCATTTTCAATCACGGTAGGCTCTTGATTTTGCATTTCATTTCCAAACACAGTTATCCAATTTTCAGTTTCGGCCCTCTGAAGTGTAGAAAAATAGAAGAAAACTGCAGAACACGGGGAGAAAAAAACTTTTAAAATTGCTAAAATGAAGCACAAAGAGAGAGAGAGAAAATGACCTTTGGTCGGGCATCCAACAGTGCAAAGAAATTCTAAAGTAGTTTACTTTGAAGTACATTTCAGTCAGAGGAATTTTCTAGCAGTAAAATCAGGCACTTAGCAGGGATTGCATGTAATTTTCACTCTGTACCAGTATAAAGCTTCAAACATTATGATTTTTTTCCATTCAGCACCAAAAACTAAAGCCCTTGGACATTAATAATAACTCATTCTTCACCTGCACTATTTGAACTACATTTGTCATCTACTTACTAGCCTTTAAAAGAACGTAACCTAACTCTTCCTTTTGCCATGTCTTCCAGTTTCTGAGTCATTTTCTCTACAAATGACACACCTTAGAGTCTGACATTTGCGTAGAACGCTGTACCTTACGTTAGAAGTGTTTTCAGATTGCACTTGCCTGGGTCTTTGGTGTTACTGTTACATTCTACCACTTTTTACTGCAATGTTTGGTTTGATCTTCCCAGAAAAGTATCAGTGCAGTAGTGTGGGAGTGGGGATGGAAGGAGGTTGGTATGGTGTCTCCAGCACCAGAACTTCCTGCCAGGTAGAAGGTGGAATAATTCACCCGGAAGGCAGCCAATCTGTCACAAAGGCTCTTTGGGCACTAACACATTTTCCCAGAAAATCTGTGGCTGGCATCTGTAAAATGACCTAGTTTAATATCCAGTTAAGGCAGCCAAGCAGAAACTAGTAGCACCCAGTCATCAACGAGGAGAGGAAGAATCTTCCTCAGTACATGAAACCCAGCAATCTGAGTTCTTGGCAGCAATGCCTGGTGTGTTTCCCCTTGCTTTGTTAACAACCCAGATGTGACAGGAGGTAAAAGCTGTTTCAAGCTCATGTCCTTCTCTACACTTAAAATATGGTTGAGAACCAGGTGGACCGTGACAAGGTTAGTCTTGGCACCTGCTTTCTACACACATCTGTAGGACCCGTGCTATCAGCAAAGTTGAGTTGTGCAATTCAATCTTGTTGTCATCTCCTCAAAAATGGCAGAATCCTCTGGTCTACACAGCAGTGGCAAACCGATTCCATGGAAGAAATATTTCTAGCTAAAAATGTTGTCTGTGATTAACATAAATGCTGTTAGTGCTCGTGTTGTATTTTAGCCTGAGAAACAATTTCTGGTTTACCAATTACAAAATCGCGCATTCCAGTCGTGCAGCCGTCACAGTGACCGTGGGCAATGCTAATGAGGGAAGCTAGCCTTGCTCCCACCAAAATCACCGAGAGTTTTGTCAGTGACCTTCATGTCAGAAAAAGCTGGACCTGCTACAGAATTCAAAAATAAACCAAAGCTGTAAACCCAGAGTATTTTCTTAAGGGAGTCATCCTTTTGTGTTTTCCTTCAGTGCCTGAAGTGCCTTTTGTAGGAAGGTTAACTAACTTGCAACAGAAGCAAGTTGAAAGAACATGGCTAGAAGGCAAAGTGGAAGGTAGTTTCGAACATATAGTTGGTAGAAATGTGTTTAGAAATGAAAAATGAAGTTGTTGAAAAGACAGGCAACCAGTATAAACCAAGGTACCATAAATTGATAAAAAATCACCATCAAATATTTATGGCTCTCTTTGCAGTGTTTGAAAAATTAAATTATTAAAAGCAAATATTGTGGCAAATAGGTTCCTATCAATCTCAATGAAAGTTACATTTCACTGTCTCCGTCACATTATTACTTTTGTGCTTCCAGTCTTTGAAGATTGAAGAGAACAGTAACAAACTCCAGTAACAAATCAAAGGTTTTCAATGCAACTTACTTGGTGAGTAATTTCTAATTGATTCAGACTGATGGAGCTGCATAGTTTGATGTATTACTGAGGCAAGAGATACTCTGGACAAAGTGAATTTATAAGCACCTCTTCTCCCAAGAAAAACAGCTACTATATTTAATTTTGTCATTCTGAGCTGTAGCAATGTTCCTGTACACTTGTCTGGGCAGACTCTCAGGAATAGGAGAGCCCAGAGCAGTGTGTTCATCTCTTCAGAGCCCCACTCTTTCCCCACAGGGAGCAGGGAGCCAGCCGCTCCCCTTCTAGATCTCAGGCGCGGAGAGCTGGGCACAGCCTGTATTTACTCTGTAATGGCAGCCTGGTGTGCATGTTCTGCTCACTCCTGTTCTTTCTCTTTTTTGAAAGTGTAGTTGCTTAGCAACATAATTTAGTCACCTGCAGGTCAGGGTTCAGATCTTGTTAATGTCATTGTGAATTAGAAGGAGGAAATGACTTTGGGGGTTTTACAGCTTCTTTGTGACATTGCTGTTAACCAAGAGGTTTGTGTCCTGTTTGGTGGAAACCATTCAGTGACAGCTTGTTTTTATGTGATTATTTCTGTACGTATCTCTGCAGTATCTCTGAAGTGAATAGGGAAAAGGGGAATGTGACAGAAGAACTGCTATCTGATATATACATTGTAGATGTTGGAGGTCAGAAGCAGTGCTTTGCACCCAGTGACAAATTGCTTCGTTTTAGGGCAAATTCAACTCCAGACTTTGGAAAGAATTGTTCCAATGTCAGTCCTGCTCTGTCCTCTTGTCTTTCCCCAAAGCATAACCAGGGAGACTTTCAGGAGAGCAGAAGCAAGCTCCCTTCTCTGCATTCCCAATACCTTATTTCCCACAGCAGACATCCCTGAAGGCTGCTGCCTCAGGGGAGCAATCTAAATTTAACCGCTACAAAATTCATCTGGAATATTTGCTCCATGCACTCACAACCTCTTGGGTGCTGGCTGTTTCTCCCTGCTTCAGCCTCATCTAGTAAGAGCTTCAGCCCTCCCCTGGCACCCTGTTCTGCTCAGACAGAGGTTTCCCAAGACCACTTGCTTAGCTGACCGTGGAGGATCCAAGGCATCCAAGCTGATGCAGTCCCAGGTGCTGAGAGACTTGCGAGGCCACTCAGGCTTGGAGAAGACTGTGCTTCCCTGTGTGCCTCTGGGGATGCTGCACACCCATCAGGTCTGTTCAGCTCATCAGTCAGAGCCAGGAGCATGGGGCTGTAGTGCAAGGCTGGGAATCTGCAGAGGCTCCAAAGAGCAAATGGGATTTTCACATGCTTTGGGCATGAAGGAAAACCTTGCCATTTTGATAGAAATATTTGTGTAGAGCTGTCAGAAGGGTTTTTCCACTTCATTGGCCTAACCAGTTGAAAGGAAAGTATGCATCCATGTGTATATATACATACATCATGCGTGTGTGGTCTTGGTCTCACTGGTGAAGACCCAAACTGGATCCAACTTGAACAATTTTGTCCAAAATTAAATATTTAATTTCATTTTAATGGATGATAAACACTTTCTATTGCCATTTTTAAATAAAAAACCATAACATTTTCCTTGGGAAAGGGCACAATTAAATATTTTTGTATGTACAGGAAACAGTCCTACATTGTTTAGAGCCAGTCTCATCAAATTCAGTCTGGATTCATGAGTAGCCACAATCCTCTTAAAACAGCATTGCTTGACAAACTCACTATGCACCAATTTTTTAGCTAAAGTTTGTATTTGATTTCCCTGACCAAGCCCATATGCATTGCTCTTGTCTCTGTGGTTTGAAATCCTGTGCTAATGGCTCTGTCCCGCTGAGGTTCTCGCGCATGCGGTGTTTCACGTGGGCTTTGTGGCTTCAATTGTAAACTGTGTGAGAAGCTGCACTTGTGCTCACTGTTCACAAACACTAGCAATCTCAGGATCATTTGCATGGGTGAGTTGTGGTCCGGACTTCATTAATCTTTTGCTGTGTCTGTTCATTATTTGTGCTCTGTGACTGGTCAGCTAAGACATGTGGGGCCAGATTGCCAGCTGCTGAAAGTCAGCGTGGCTCCGCTGATGGATGGAGGCAGCCTGCTTTCCGTCTGTGACCGACTGCGTCCTGGAACAGAGGGGCTTCCTGCTTGTTTGCTGGGTTTTGTAATGTATGAGCTTCCACACAGGTGAAATCCACCTGTGAAACAAGCTGTCTTCTGGTACCTTGCTTATGTAAACATGTGGGATTGTGTTAGAAAAACCTCTGCGAACAGGTGTTTGCAAACAGGAGTTGAAGAAGCAACCAGTAAAGAGCTGAACTGAGAACTCACTCAGGAAGAAAAGTAAATTCTGTTCATGTGAGTCCCCAAATGCAAACCCATCATTTCTTAGGTGGCTGCTTTACTGCACTGTCCTGAGATGCAGACTGTGCTCCTGACTCTGCTTGCTGCAGACACTTCAGTAGCCACAACAATATTAGGCAGCAGCTGTCCTAGCACGTAAAGCTGGAGTGATACTACAAACCACTATTGACAGGGATTCATGCAATAAGCGTGAGGATAAAGCTTTTTAAAAACTGGTGTGGGTAAAGGCCCAGTGCCATGCTGCCAGCTTGTAGTGAGCTTTGCAGAGGGGACTCCTAATCACCAGCAAAAGGGAACTTTGTCATCCTTCTGTGTTTCCATGCAGAACTGGGTGGGCAGGAGCAGCTCTGTGAAGCAAAAATGCAATGTGGGTCTGCCTTCATACGAATTAACTCTAGAAACACTGCAGATTCATTGTCCAACTCAAGTACTTACAAAGTTGTTGGCGGATGAGGCATAAATCACTCATGCAACAGGGCACCTACCATCGGGGTGCTAATTGAGACTAATGTTGCAGAGGGTAGCTGGTGAGATAGCAGAATGCCAATTAAAACTGAGAGCAGGGGGACTATTGCCTCCTTCCTTCCGTCTGGGTAGCAGTAGCATAACCATTTCAGGCTGGTACCTGGATTTCTCAGCCTCTGACGGTAATTGTGGCAACCTCCGGCAGCACTTTGAAAGTACAACAAGCACCAATGAACATCAGGCCACCCTTAGTCCAAGATAGGACTCATATATTTAGAAGACTGTGGAGATGGAAGATTTGTACTGATATTGCTTGTCCCCCATCCCCCTCTACCTCTTCAACTAACATTTGACAGGGACATTATAGCTGATAATGATACTGGGCAGTTATGGGTGGTGAAACTTTGAAAACTTTTGGAAACCTCTAATCCATGGATCTCGGACTGCTTTCTAAACATCGACTGTCACAACTGATTTACCGGTTAAGTATAAGGCTGAGGAAGAGGAAAGTTACACGGTTCACTAAATAGTATGTGCAAAGTGAGGAGCAGAAGTTTTTCTTCCACCCCTCTGCTCTCTCTCCAGACGGTACACGCTGCGCTTTGATCTCGTTTGCAGAACGGTCGGGTGCTTACTAGCAACTAGCTAAAACTCAGTAATGTGGTCACTCCAAAAAGCCACACACAACAGTGGAGTGAAGAGTAAACCTCAAAAAAAGTAACTTCGACAGCCAAATATTTTCAGCTTAATCATGAAGCTGCACATTTTCCAGCCAATAGAGTTTTGGGGATTCAAATGAAAGAGTATGTATTTTAAATAGGCTTTATGTGTTGTTTTCTCTCTCACATACTGTCTTAAAGACACCCAGACCTGCACCTAGCACTGGCAAACTCACAAAAGAATGAAATGGTTAAACCCAAACTTCTCTGTAGGCAAAGTTTCTTTTATTTTTCTTTGTAAAGTTTGGAGAAGATATATCAGTTTTGTCTTGTTTTGTATTTTTCTTTAAAAGAGAACCAACAGGGCTTGAAAAGAAGTGGATCTGTAGAACTGTCAGCAGAATCTATAAAAAAGGCTCTCTGGGAATCCCATCCACCTCTCTGGTTGCAGGCAAATAGACATGGAAAATAACACATCAAAACTACATTTCTTAAATATTTTATACATAACATCCAATGTTCCAGCTTTCACAAGAATGCTGGATAGCTGTAATTCCTTTAGTGTTTTATATATGATACTTAAAAAACATCTGAAATAAGTTTATGCCTTGCATTGGCTACCTTAGAGCAAAGTTCTGTTGCTTACACTTCTTAATGGTATGGGCAATGCAAAGCTGAAGACTCTCTGCTGAAGTGCCTGTTCTTTAGCTTTTACAAGGCTGTTCTTGAGCTTATGTTTAGGTCTGCGATATGCATCAGTGGCAAAAACTACACCGGGTCTCAGAAGAGTCTGGGATTTACAAGAACTGATTGACCAAACAAATATCCCAAGCCTTCAGGAGGTACAGTAGATTGAAAATGAATTTGATGTAAGGTTAATGACTTGGTGAAAACATAAATGTCACCTAGAAAGTCTGGCACTGTGCCTCTGCTGCAACTCTAAGTCCATAGCAATTGTGCACGTGAATGGGAGAAGTTAAACACAAGTCTGAAATACAGCATTTGTTGTTCAAGAACAGCTGCAGAATTCTAAAACATAACTGTACATTTCAGTTAATTTGGCAGCACAAATCCAGATTAAATCTTTCTTTATTTCTTAATTAACTGCAAGGTGGCTTTATGCAAACGTATTTGTGTGTGATTGGCACAGAGATCAGCCATGCCAAGTTTAAGTAAACATGAACATGCAAACTCAAACAACGAGATGTTTGCCCAGCAAGGCAGCAAACCTCTTGCAAACAGCAAGTCACTTCTTCATCTTCACTTAGAAAACCTTGTTTTCTTAGTGTCTTCCCACAGTAGGAACCCTGCAGACTCGGGTCTTTAAAGTGCGCTAAACAAATCTGTATGGATGCAATCAAGGCTATTGTGAAGCACCCGGGGTTTACTGGCTGCTATAAAGGCACCTGCAAGGAAGGGCTTCTGAGTCAAAAGCCAAACTACTGCAGCTGTTGCTGTGTTCATAGACCAGAAGATCTGCTCTACGGCAAACCTTGACCGTCTTATTTCCATTATTGGAATTAAATTTCATGCTTCTGGGAGATGCTGGAGGGACAGCAAGGCAGCTCAAAGTCCGTTATACATCCTGTGCTCAGGTTAGTTGAGTTGCAGCTGTAGTTTGCCTTTCTCATTATAAAATCTTGGACTGTGCTGGTCAGTGTATTCACAGATACACTGAAATATTCTTCTTTCCTGAAGAGGGTACAGTGTGTGAGGTCCAATTTCTAAAACTTCCTCCTATGTGTCAGATAGGATGGGGTGGTGAGTGGTGGAGGTTGCCTGCAAGCTGCTTTCACTCTGCATTTCAGCCCTGTTTTGGGGGATGTGTGGTCTCTGTGTGTCTCAGAGCAACCTCACAGGCCCCAGGAGACAAAGGAAACACTACAGGGCTGCGTGGAGCTAATGACACTGGTGATTTTCCTTGTACTTGGGTCCACAGTAGTTACATGAAGTGAGCAAGAGCTGGCAACAACTTTCAGTCACTGAAGGCTTTGACAAGATCCAAACTCATGAAGTACAGAGAAACTAAACAATGCCGAAAATGTTTAAAAAGGTGCAAGGAGGTTTTCTGCCGAACACTCTTAATCACTCCAAACTTTCTTTTCTCATTAAAACTGTTTTCATATCAGTGGGTCGTGAGCCCGGCAGGGTGTTTCTGTGGACAGACATCACAGCTCCACACAGCACAGAAGCCAGAACGTGACGCACCTTGAAACAGAATCTAAAAAACCAGCATTTGTGTGAAAATGTTTTGTCTTTCCAGGTTGTGGCAGACTCCAGCAGAAGATGATCACTGCTGTCTGGAGGCCGTCGGTTGTGGAAGAATCGAGGAGATGAGGCTGCGCAGCACTTTACGCTGCCTTTGGGCAGGTTTTCTGCCTGGACTTCTTTGTGTCTGACTTCCAAGTCTGCCCATACATCCCTTTGGAGAACAGATTGCAGGAGTAGAGCAGCCAGGAAGGAGGTGAAGGATCACTGTCTGCTGAAGCTCTTTCAGCTTTCTTTCTAAAACCCCCAGGGAGGCAAGGGGGAAGGTGGTGTGGGATCAAAAGCAATAATGAAGAGGCATTTGCAGAGGTGATTTTTTAAGACAAATTCTTTAGTTAGAGATTTTCTCTCTTTTTTTTTTTCCTAATACACAGCTCCTAAACTGAAATCGAAGTATCAGCACAGAGCACTGCAAACCTACTGTCCGAATGTCCCAGCCATTCCTTTACTAGTTTTTTGCTCACCCTACCCAGAGCAGCAATACTTCTCATAAACAAGTACACCCTTGCCAAGCCAAGCCTCTCTCACACAGGCACTTTCAAGCCTCTTTATAGATTTAAGAATACAGCATCCAAGAGCTTTAAGACGCTATTGCTTCAGAAGGAAGGCGAAGCTGCCATCTGTCTCATCCTTGCTTCTCACTCCAAACGACAGGAGAACTCTTTTTTTCTGACCCAGCTCTTCCCATCTTTTACCTTCTAAAGCATTAGTCAGAATTAAATGTCCCTGTGGTACTCGCATGGGAGAAATAAGGTAACTTATTTACATGCCTGTGTAGTGGAACGGCATGCTAGAGACGGTAGCTACCTGAAAGAAGGCAGTCCATGTCTCTGAATGAATAGAATGCTTATGTAGCATTAAAAGGAAGTTAAAAAAATATAAGCTGTGTTCCCCTTTACGTGCAGCTTTGAGGAGTGTTTTATGATTAAGAGTCATTTTGTCAGCTGACTGGCAGTGTGTTTAAAGATGCTTAAATGCAGGACAGCAGAGCTGTGATGACTTTCCTCTAATCAAATAGGCTGGCAAGGACAAAAGCACAGATGTGATTCTGTGGCTTGGAGTTCAACCCACCTGTGACAGCAGAGGCTGCAGGTTCACCTGTAGCTGAGAGCAAGACAAACACTGTTTTATTCAGTGTATTTCCCCTTTAAAAGAATTGCTATCGCAGCAGCCTAAACGTATCACAGCCAAATGTAGGCACTGCTTCTGGGGGTGCTCCTGGAGAACAGAGGATCATATTCATTTTCTTTTTTCAAAAAATAAAAGATTTCTGCAGATACACATCGCAGCCTTTACTTACTGTGAAAATCAAGTGCCTACAGAAAACAGTTTGTCCTTCCCACTGGACAAAGAGGCGGTACATTTAAGAGGATGAACAGCTGAGTTTGGCGTGCGGCCTCTGTCTTGCCTTATTTTGCTGGTTTTTACAGCTGTGCCAATGGATTCTCTGGTTGTAAGCTCAGTCTTTGGGGGAATTCTTGCCTGTGCTGCCAGAGAGAACCACACCCAAGCCTTTAGAAATCCTCCACCATGAGCTTCCCCCTCTAAGCTTAGACATTTGTCTTTTAAAAGTAAAATCTTTATAAACTTGAATGTGTGCTGGGAGGAGGAGAAGTGGTAAAGAAAGGCTCTCCTGACTCCCCTTTGAATCAGCCATAGAGGTAATTGGGTGGCTGAGAATTATCTTTCGATTCAGGATCTTTGCTTGATAAGTTTGAATTTACTATAAACAAGCAGCATTGTCGGGTTTGCTGAGAGCTGCCAGTATTCTCCTGGTGCCTGGAAGGTAGAGGAATTTTTCTTTTCATACATCATTTACGAGTAACTACAATGACTCCATATAGTCGGTACAACTCCCTAACACAAAGCAGAAAAAGGTGCAAAGGAAGAAAAGGGTGTTTTGTTGCTGGATTTTAAATAGAAGTTCTCTATAGGCAGAGTTCAGCCGCATCAGGGTGGAATCAAATGGCCAATAAGTAGGAATGTTTTTCACCTTCTGGAATTCAGATATCTGGGTTTCTTGACAATTATAAGTGCTCTTTAGTTACTGAACAATGCCTCATATGAAGATGGCAAGGTAATTTGATATTTGCCTATGGAAAGCCTGTTTCTAAAGCAGTGGTGCTGGAATTTTCAGCAGTTTTCACAGGACCGTTTGCCAGAACCTCAAATAAATCTGTTCTTGAACAAACAGTAATTCAGAATGGAACAGTGGTTTTTATAACCTGGGGAGGGGGAATTTTCACTGAGAGGTGAAAATTAGTGAAGCAAGGCTTCAGACCTTTTGTGCACAGTCCTGACACCATAACTTTCACCTTATACCCCCAGCTCACATGCAAGAGCCACTCTTTCCTCCAGCAGCCAGCTTCAAAGCGCTGTCATTCCTGCAGCTCAGAAATTATTTTGAGATCAGGCTGGAAGCCAGTATTCCCACCCATCCTCACTATTTATTTGCTGGAGTGATGACAGGTCCAGCCAGCTATGAAGTAAAAATTTAGCTACTTTTTCCATGTGACACATTCATTAGCAGTTTCCTGCTGTGTAGGAGGGTCCTGTTCCTGTCCCAACTGTCATCCCTTCTGATGGTGGCATTCCAGGTAGACAAGAAGGCAGCTGAGATAGGCTCACATCTTGCCCAAAAGGGCCCTAAGCTTCATGCCTCATGATTGAGAGATATCAATGAGCAGAGCTGTGCCCCTGCAACTGTGGCAGCAGGCCAAGCAAATATGCAGAGTGTTGAGAGGGACCAGTCACAGAGACCGAGCAAAGGAGAGATAAGACGTATCATGTTGGAGAGAGAATAAAAGGAGAACGTGGCAGGCAAAAGTCTACGTGCAACAGAGCAGGGAAGGGTTTAGGAAAAATCCTTAGTGCTTGCTAAGATTTTTGTAAATCCCGGTTTGCTTGGACATGGTCTCAAGCTTTAGAGGGTAAAATGGCTGGCAGAAGAAGCAGTTAGAAAATTACCTTCTTCCATTAATTCCCTGGGTAGAAAGAAATGTACTTGCAAAGGTGTATTTTTCTAAGGGATCTTATAGGTTTTATCAACTACAGCTCTATTGACAAGACTATGGAAACTGCAAGGTGTGGTTTTTCTCTCCTTTCCTCTGAGGTTCATTGTCAAGGGTCCACAAAGAGCTTTAAAAGCATTTATCCATCTTTCACCAGCATGACAGACCCTGTTGCTTTTCAGCTGTCCCCCAGACACTCCTGTCTTAGAAAAAAACCAGATTCCTTTTACAGAAGTGTTGTTTTCCTTTTCTTTATGCACCTGAGGTGGTGAAGCAGTATCACACCATGTGACACAAACCACAAAGCAGAAGAGTCCTCCTGCTCCTGCCTCTACCCCTAGATACCTCTTCTATTTTGCTACAACATTGTCATGTAAGTATTAATCAAAGTCCTGTGTGATGTTCACATATGGGTTTATTACACAACAATATTAACAGTCTATAAAAATCAGTCTGGCTCTGGCAGTCAAGTGGTGCTAAGCTGCTTGTGATGGGCTGCATTCAAGGCCACACAATTTCTGTTCTGCCTATCTGTCATATGCTGTCTTAAAACCTTAACTGTGCTCAGGGCAGACTTGGAATAAACCACTTGGGCAGCCTTGTCATTGTAGCTTCCCAGATACTGTGATTTTGTCTTAGTTAAGCCTTGATTTCTGCAGCCCATCAGTACATAGTGTATCTAAGATTCTTGCATATCAAAAAGGATATGCACAGAGAGAAATTGCCAGGGAAAGATATGTTCAAGGGGCAGATATTAAAAGGCATTTAGATGGTAGAGGGGCACACTGAGAGAAGAAATGATCAGAAGGATTACAAACTGACACACGTTTTGGAATTCTCGGTCTTTAAAATCTGCCCCGAGCTCTTTAATTATGGAACAGGTCCACAAGGAAAACTGTAACCTGTTTCCTTTGTTCAACTCTTTCTGGTTGGAAGGATTTATTAAGCCAATGTCAATATTCTTCCCATCAATTTTGGAATGCCTGATTCTTTGTTGAAACAAGCTATTAGCAGCAATAAAAAGACACAGGACTAGAATAATTTGTCTAGAGTTCTCTTGTGTGAAACATTCACAATTCTGTGAAGAAGACAGTAAGTAATATTATACTCACAGCCTACTTTGGCGCGCAGGTGGCAGCAAAATCAATTAACTACTTCTATCCATAGAAATTTATTGACTTCTACCCATTATAGAAAGAAATGTGACTTTCAGTTGGTAAAGTTACAAAATGCTTGTCTCACGCTGCGCAGTTTTGTGATGTGCTGCAAGACGTTCTTTCTGTACTTGCCACCCTGGCTCTGGAGCAATATTCTTCATCTGGTTATTTTTTCCCAAAAGTCAGGAGCTCCACCAGGACTGAAAATCTTCCTTACTTGAGTGAGCTGCTAATCTGCATTCTCAATTGAAGTTTCTCAAACTCTGCTGGTTGGCACTGTTACTTACCTCTGATTACTTTTTCATGAGACTCGAGTCAGCAAAATTTGCAATGAGTTGTATGAATCTTATAATACCATGAGCAGTGGGAAAGTGTGTTTTTGTAGATAAGGCACCCCCCACTAGTCATTTAACTGAGGATGATCCCCACACTATGAATCTGGCACTGTACCAGAGGAGGATGTGGAAGAAGGAGGCCAAGCTATTACAGCAGGTAGATCAGTGCACATAAATTGAAGGGATCATTTAATGGGAGCTTGGCTAAACAAGCTGTCCCTCACCTTTTGTTCCTTTATAGGTGTTTATGTTACTAATTAAGCTGTGGGTTTAGATCTGCAAAGTAATGAGGCTGTCCCACCTGTTGATGTCAGAACACCTGACTGTTTGCTCATACTTTAAATAAAGCAGGTAGGAGAGCTGGCTGTAGCAAGTGATGGGTTGCCTACAAGGGTTATTTCAAGGCAAATGCTGGTCGAGAATTGCAAAAAGAAATGCTGATTCTTCCAGAGATGGTCAATTGGAGAGTTTTCCTGAGAGGTCTCAACCTTTGGTAGTGTTCCTCACTCTAGTTGTGGTATGTACTAAGCCTACATCTGGGTTCTCATGAGGGAGCAGATTGTGCGTGTCTCTCTTGTACAGTCTAATTAAAATAACTTCCATACATATGTTCGTGTTCCCACAGAGTCTGATGGTATTTAGTTAACTGGTTTTCGTTGTGTTGAATATAGACTGGGACAGGTTTGGGTTTCTCAGCTTTTGCAGCTGACAAAGTTTTAATGGAATGTATAATGATGGTGGTATTTAGGTAATTATTTGAACCCTATGGTAGCAACAAACTGAAATCTGGAATGCTCTGGCACTTTGTTCTATACTTAAATATCCCCATTTGAGTCTTTTGGGGACATGAAGGTATATTTTGATTCTGGACTGTACTTGAGTGGGAGACCTCTGAGGAACAGTCCAAGCTTACAGAGCAAAGCTGACAATGCTATGCATTGCTCTTGCCCTTTCCTGCTCTTTCAGACTTTGACCCTGAAACAGAGCCATCTTCACAGTGCACTTGATCATCTCAATATCTGAGATGAGTTGTAAAAGCTCTGTGCTGAACACTTGCTATGAAGTTTTTCAAGGGTAAGACCATTAACCTAGATCTGCTGGCCAAATTCCAGTCTTTGTATTTAACTTCTTGTCTGAGTTCCTCTGATAGTTTCAGTTATCATGATCTTCACCTTCTCTGATCTCGGCAGCTGCCATGTAACATTTCCTTGCTTACTTCAGCAGAAGTTACCCAGCTCTAGTTTTAATTGACCAACGAAGGATGCATGTTGGAAAAACACATTGCTGGTAAAAAGATGTTCATGTTATCTTAATCACAAGCTAGGTTGAATTCTGGATCAACGTATAGGAGTGAAACTATATATTTTGGAACCACGGTATAAAACTGAATGAAATGAACAGGTTGTTAACAAATAAGTTGTTGAAGCACGGTGTAATAAAGAAGGATGCTTGTATAAGGATTTCAGCAATGGGTTAATACAGTCTGTGTCTGCTGTTTAAAAGTAGATAAAATATCATAGCAAAGATAGGTGTGATGTGATAAAAAGGTGACTACTCAATGGCTTAATGTGTGAAAGGAATTAATGAGAGTGGAGAAATCAATATCATAATATAGATAGGTTAACATAGGTTCAAGCAATAGGTGATGTAGCTTTTCCTGAATAGATCATCTGGTTCAAATCCAGATTACAAGGCAAATTCTGCCTTGACATAAATCACTTACTTAACCCCATTGACTTTGGTTAGCAGAATTTGGCCCTGTCTCAGTGATGCCTTAAATTCGTTACTGTGCACAAGTGAAAAATTGAAAAGGAATACATTATCTATTCAAATTTCACTTAATTTTGTAGTCAGAAACTGATAAAAAACTTCCTGATTATTTTCTACCGTTCCCTGTCATAGAATCATAGAATCATTAGGGATTGGAAGGGACCTCGAAAGATCTTCCAGTCCAATCCCTCTGACACAGCAGGATCAACTAGACTAAGTCACATAGGAACATATCCAGGCAGGTTTTAAACATCTTCAGAGAAGAAGACTCCACGAGTCCCCTGGGCAGCCTGTTCTAATGCTCTGTCATCCTCTCTGTGAAGAAGTTCCTTCTCATACTGAAGCTGGAACCTCCTGTGTTCCAGCTTACAACCATTGTCCCTTGTCCTATCACTAGAAGACACTGAGAAGAGCCTGGCTCCATTCTCCTGACACCCACCCTTCACATATTTATAGACATTAATGAGGTCACTCCTCTTCTCCAGTCCCCAACCTATACTGGTACCTGGGGTTGTNATCCAAATTATCAATGAATAGATTGAATAGGACTGGTCTCTCTACTGACCCCTGGGGCACCCCACTAGACACAGGCCTCCAACTAGACTCTGTCCCATTGACCACTACTCTTTGACTTCTACCCTGCAGCCAGTTCACCACCCACCTCACTACCCAATCATCCAGTCCACACTGCCACAGTTTGGCTGTGAGGATGCTGTGGGCGACTCTGTCAAATGCTTTACTGAAGTCAAGATAGACCACATCCACCGCTCTGCCGTCATCTATGCACCTGGTTTTGCCCTCATAAAAGGCTATCAGGTTGGTCAAGCATGACTTCCCCATGCTGACTGTCCCTAATGACCTTCCTGTCCTTGATGTTCCTGGAGACAGCCTCTAGAACAAATTGTTCCATCACCTTTCCTGGGATGGAGGTGAGGCTGACCGGTCTATAGTTACCTGGGTCTTCCTTCTTACCCTTTGTGAAGATGGGAGTGACATTCTCTCACTAGAGCCTTAAGACAGGTCTGTCCAGAGAGCTTTTTCTGTTGCTGGCTTTTACGTTCACATACCTGCTTCACAGCTCACAGAAAGCAAACCCGATTCCACTACATTCTTGTACAGGCTCAAGGCTTGTCTGTTTCTTTTTGAAAACTGTTGCTACTTTGAGCCGCTTTAAGGTTAAAACCATCTGCATTAGGAATCTGTACAGCATCTTGACCAAAGTGTCTTCTGGCTCTCATCACTCAGATTTTGGATTGTGCCCAGAAACAGAAGTTTGAATTTACTTTAAAGATGTTCAAAAGTAATATCAAAAGGTTGGGTTTATTTCTGAACCCCTGAAAGTGAGCAACCCGTGAGCAACCCAAAGGAATATTATGATTTATGATCTGTACTGAGCAGGGATGTGTTTAAACACCGATGGAGTTTCAGGGTCTAAGAGGGAAGAACAATGAACAGGAAGGAATGAAGTAAAGTGAAAAGTGTCATACTCATGATTGTAGCCAAGTCCTACAAAACCAGTGTAAAAGCTTAGACTGGAGTGTAGTCCCAGCTATTTAGCACATGGAAACTGAGCTGTGTCTCATCCTTTATAAAGATAAACTCTTCATCACAAGATTAAGACCTGTGAAGGAAAGGTTTATATTGCTGATCTCTAACAGAGAGTTACAAAAAGGAATCTGAATTTAGTTTAGCCTTAAAATGACTTAAAAAAAACAGATCTAGTTGCTGTCTCTTTCCCCCCATTAATGCATTCTTTTAACATGTGAAAATGAGCTGCAGCCAAGCTGCCGCACAAGTGTGATGCAGGAAGTAGACCTTCATCAATATTTCAATCAGGCACTGGTGGGTGACTGAGAATTGCCAGTAAGGTCTTCTCCTAGGTAAATAAAAAGCTACTTGTTTTCTTTCATTTAAGAAAGAGCTGCCAAGAAGTTTTCTTCTTGGGGAATTTCTTTGCTTATATAAGCAATAATGTTCTTTTAAAAAAGTATTTGGTGAATTCAGTTGTAGCCTTCAAAAAACCCAAACCCCTGTTTAATTTTGACTGCTGAAGGAAATGCTGGATGTTTATGTATCAGATCCAAGCTGGTATTACGAGAGTACAGCCCCACCAATTATCATGGGGCTGAGCTGAGTGATCCACACCATGTGATAATCATTCCCACACTCTTGCAGGGAACATGGGTTTGGGTGTTTTTACTCTTTTGTTGCTCAGAAATTCTTATCTGAAGGAAACAAGAAGCTGTAGTTTCTTGGCGTTACCACTGCTATGACCTCACTGACTGAATGAAGGTTGCCATGGTATAGCTGCAGAATCTGTTCGGTGATGTGTACGGTATCACCACTGAAAGCCCATCATCTGCCAAATACCACACAGTGATAACTGGGGACTGGCATTTTCCCTCCCACCTTCACATAGTGCCATATGGTAACTGTTCAGTCACTGGCCTTTAGTGACTAGGAGTGTGTCTTCAAACTACCCTCTTTTATTTATTAAATCTTTCTTTTCTTCAGCTTCAGGACTTAGTTGCACACCAAACTTAATAGGGTCATTTACTACTGTGTATTTCTCCCTAGAAGAATTGAGGGGCTTGTCTTTTGAAAGATGCTAAAAAATAACCGCAGACAGGCTGCAGTTGTCTCTCTGAGGGAAGCAAAGCCTCCCCAAGAAACCCACTGTGCCAAAACAGTGGGGTCAGAGCTGCCTACAGGCAAAGCAGGCAGTGTAGACTGCTGTCTGGGACTGGGATCATGCTGGACACAGTTGGATGGCTCTGCCTACACAGAAGATGTGTCTCAGCACATGGGGACCGGCTTTATTTACTTTTACAAATGTTGTGTCAGGGTTTTTGCAGACAGTAGTGAGTGTGGCTCAGACCTGTTACAAAAGCAGTGCACATGATTGAGGAAGGGGTGAGGACTGTGGGCAGGATCTACTCACACGTTGCCTGTCCACCAGGGATGGGGACAGTATTAGTACCACAAAAAAGAACAAAGACGTGAGCATGCCGTGGTGATTCAGCTAACCACAAGAGAACAGTTTGATGTAGAATGTGCCAGTCCTGAGAAGTGGGGATAATGTGTCACAGCAATATAAAGCCTTGTCTCCTGTAGCATTTGACCAGGGCTGTCAGAAGCAGCACGTGAGATGCTGGAGACTAGCATGGGGGTAGTCCACCTGTACACTGCTGCCCCAGAGCAGGAGAAGAGGCTGAACTTCCTTGTTCTGCTTCTGGGTGAAGGAAGTACCAATGTGTGCTGAGAAAGGATGGGTGGTTAGGAGGGAAGTAGGAAAGAGGTCGTTTTTTTGTTTTGCTTAGTACTGAGGAGAAGACAGACAACTGTCAAGAGGAGGAATCAGATGAGGTTCAACAGGGACAAGTGCAGAGTCCTGCATCTGGGGAGGAATAACAAACTCCACCAGTACAGGCTGGGAGGTGATCTACTGGAAAGCAGTCCTGTGGAGAGGGACCTGGGGGTCCTGGTGGACAACAGGTTAACCATGGCACAGCAATGTGCCCTGTTGGCCAAGAAGGCCAATGGGATCCTGGGGTGTATTAGGAGGAGTGTGTCCAGCAGATTGAAGGAAGTCCTTCTCCCCCTCTACTCTGCCCTGGTGAGGCCTCATCTTGAGTACTGTCTTCAGTTTTGGGCCCCCCAGTTTAAGAGGGACAAGGATCTGCTGGAGAGGGTCCAGCGGAGGGCTACGAGGATGATTAGGGGACAGGAGGGCATGGCTTATGAGGAGAGGCTGAGGGACTTGGGGCTTTTTAGTCTGGAGAAGAGAAGACTCAGGGGAGATTTGATCAATGTTTATAAGTATCTGAAGGCTGGCCAGGGTGGGGGGGGACAGGCTCTTTTCACTTGCTCCCTGTGATAGGACAAGGAGCAATGGGTGTAAGTTGCAGCAGAGGAGGTTCCGCCTCAACACAAGGGGGAACTTCTTTACTGTGAGGGTCACAGAGCACTGGAACAGACTCCCCAGGGAGGTCGTGGAGTCTCCTTCTCTGGGGACTTTCAAGGCCGCCTGGATGCGTTCCTCTGTGATCTGTGTTAGATAGTTTTGTCCTGCTCCGGCAGGGGGGTTGGACTCGATGATCTCTTGGGTCCCTGCCAACCCCTAACATCCTATGATCCTATGATCCTATGAGGAATCAAAGTCTGCTTGCTTTAATACAGCTAACATAAGAAATTTTCCAGCTATCCTCTACTGCCCCATAGCTGAGTTTTGCCTTTATCAATTTATCTAAATGCTAGCAAAACATGAAAGCGAATATTTAATATTTTCTGGCCACATGGTCTCTAAAGCTTTTCTTGCAGGTTTCTCTGTCTCTGAAACTGGTAGAGATGCCATCCTTCATATTCTGGGTTTGTGCAATTGAGACCAACCTGAACTGACATGAAAGAGTATCAGTAACGAAAAAGACCCATATCCCTGGGTTTAAGGTTGTCAAATGTGCAACTCCTTCAGGGATCTAAACAGCATACTATCGCACATACAAGCTGTAGATACATTAGAGTGTCCCTCCTAAATTTAATGTAGGGTTTCCACTTCTTCCTGGTGACATGCCTATACTCTATTAAAATGCTCTTTTGTTTATTTTCTTTTATTGAATACAGAAAACAGGGGTAGCGATATGAACAAAAGTAATCACCTAATCATTTTACTGCATCTTATGTGAAAGTCAGCTGACTCTAAGATGCAGAACAAAGAGAAAGGGGGAGGAGAAAAGGATCATTTCTGACACTCCTAGTTCTGCAATGATCTGTTAACATTTATCTTTTTTTGTCATTAAAGGAAGTTTGGTGTCAGTGGCTGTCATGTCCACTGCGTTTTGCCAATGAAAAAAGTGGTACCGATCCTTTGATTTGAAATTAAGCAGATATATAAGGTTTTAGCTATAAAGTAATCAGGCTTTTCTCTAGTAAAGAAATCTTGTTTTCTCTGTTCCTGCTCTCTGACAGTTGGTTGGCAGAGAAAGGAGGAATAATAAGTTTTAATTATATCTCCCCAAACAAGCAGATTTGAAAGCAATGCAGGGATTACATGAGAATAAAATCCCTTCAAGCATTAACTGTCGCTGGTAAAAGGATGTTAGATATAATCCTATAAGGTTAGATGTCCAGCATCCTGGTTTAACCAGGACAGTCTAATTTTTAATTTAACGTCCTGTCATCCTGATTATTTTCTTTGGGAGGCTCATGTGTCATGTTTGCCTTTGTGCCATACTCAAGAGCAGCACAATCATGAAAATAACACTTTGAATCATCACGCAGCTTTTCTCCTCCAATTTCATCAACCAGCATCACATGTCAAAAAACATTGAACATCACAAGCCAGGAGAATAGGAATTGTATTATCTTCCGCATTAAAAAAGAATAGATAAGCAAGAGAACAAAGGAAAAGTAATAAAGAGGAGTGGGGAAAATAACTCCAGATCTATACATGCCTTTTCTTCTTTATGGGGAAAGATGCCCGTGTGAAAATACACAATGCACTTGTCACTTGCTTGTTACATAGAGCTTGAACTAAACCGGTTCCAAAGAGCTTCAGGTGCTGTCCCCTTCAGACACTTGTTAGTTGGAGGGAAGCTGGTAAGCAAATGCCAGTGCAACAGTTAAGAACATGGAAAGATTTATTTTCTTTTTTTTTTTTATCCCACCAATGAGCTTTCAAACTCCCTCAGACAACAGATGGGTGATCCAAATTTGGTCTAATAAAGCAAGGATAGATACTTTTTCTGAGGCTAGAAGTTTGGTCAGACTTAACAGAGTGTTTATTGTGCTCCTGATTTTTTCTTTTAGGATAGAAGCAGAAAAATCTGCTGAAATACAGTTTAGTTTCCAGCTGAAACCAGAATAGTATTGTGAATCACATGAGAGAAACAAATCCTTTGTGATTTCTAGGCAGAATAGGTTCAGAAAAGCATCTGAACTCCTTCAGGATTTTCTGTTCATCCAAGCCTGAGGCTTTGCTTTCTCATCCCTCCATTCTCTCTCTGAGTCTCATTGTGACAGTCACTGAGTGCTCCCTTTGCCCAGGCTCACTGTCAGGTTAGGACATTCGTTTCCTCTGAGAAGGTGCCCATCCTTTGTTGGATGAGATCTTAAAAATACTACATTCTGGGTAACACACGAGATTTTAATAAGCATCTGAATAAACCAACTGGTTCCTTTCTTTTCAAGTCAGATTTTCTTTTATAAATCATTTAAGTCTCATGAATGTATTCCTCTTACACCCACATGTTCACATCACTTCACAAAAGCCAGGGCTTGCGTCTGTGATTCATTTGGAATTTCCTAGGTGCTCAAAGGCTCTGCACAGAGGCAGCATCTCATCCAGCCTTGAGCATTTCTTGAAGGTCTAACTACCATGCAGCTTATTCTTCCCTTAGGGTAGACAATAGTAGGTTTAATAGATGTTTCTCTGGATGAATAGCACATGTCATCCTTAGACTTGGGACAGGCCTTGTGCACAGGGTATGCGAGTTCTTACATCCTGGCTTCTTTGCAAATGTGAAAGCACTGGGTAATACACAGAAGCACAGTGAAGCATGTTAGTCATGCTGAGGGAAGGTCCTCTGGGAGCTCTCTCAGTGAAAGAAAATACTGATGCAAGAATTAGAGATGAGGTGTGCACAGAGCATTACCAATCCATGGAACTAAAATGGTCCTTTCTTAAGTAAAGAACACTCGTGATCTTGCTGCTAAGGAGTCAGTCAGTGAGACCTGGAAACCATTGATCCCCAAGTCCTCATCCACCTTGGATCTAAAGGTAGAGTAGCAAGAAAGTTGTGTGTCAGTACAGCAGTGAAGCTCTGTTCTCTCTTCACACACTTCTAAACTTCCAACTGGGGCAAACTGGAGTCCTGACCAGTTTCATGCTGCGGTACCTCAACAGCAATTTGGTAGAGTGAGGAATTAAAGGTTCTCTCCATCTCAGCAGGAGATGGAAGCAGTTAAGCACTGCAATGGAGAAGGAGAAGCCAATTACTTGAAGCTGAAAGATAACAGTAAAGAGTACTTGTGGAATGTGTACGAGGGTGGGACAGGATGAAGGGATGGCCAGGCCTCTTCCATCATCACATGGTGTGTTCTTGCAAGTGCAACAGACATTTCATATCCAGGGTGGAACCACGGTGTCTCTGTTGTTCACCTACAAACAGGATACAAAGCAGATACATGGGGCTGGGATCCGTTATTAATACCTGTTTCTCTCCTTTTTGCATAATCTATCAGACTCTTGATAGTTGAATTTTGCTGACAATATTTACATTTTTTTAATAAAAATTTCTAATTTTTACATTAAAGAGTGGAAGAAAGATACTTTCTGTTCTGTCTGAGCAGATGAGCTCATGGTTAAAGGAGTAAAACCAGACCACTGGAACATCAGTGCTCCACAGTCTGATGGTATCCAAAATGATAGGGAACAACCTTCCAATTGATCAGGACACCCCCTGCCACCCACTGCTAATCATATAATTCAAGAATATAACTCGGGATGCTCTGGATCAGACTGTGATTTCAGATACACCTGCTTAAATCTGGCATCAATCTTTCCTTGTGCTTCTGTATTAATTAATGTCTTGTGGGCTGTATATCTGCAGCTCTATAGTAGGATTTGGATCCAATTTATTTCACTGGATCAGGCAATTTCATTCTCTTGGAAGTTCTCTTGTCATTTATATTTAGATGTGCCTTTATATATCTGAGAAGTAAAAATGAGCATTGATGCCTTCTTGTTGTTACTATTATTATGTTTTTCTGACTAAATAGCTGTCTTTAATGGTAGGTTGTAACGCAGGAAGTCTTTTCCAGCTCTGCATCCTTCTGCTGAAGGCAGCAGGATGCTGAGCCATGCAGCATGACATGGATACAGAAAGCAGGATACCGAGAGTGGGAGCAGATTTCTGAAAACAGCTTCAGCTGGCTTTCCCTGTCAGGCAGCGCTGGTGTTCGGCACAGCCAGGACAGTGCTCTCAGCCCTGCTGCTAGTGATGCAGCTATCGCGCTGCTGGCTGCAGTTTGGCTTCAAAACAAATGTCTCTCCTGCATTCCCCAACTCTGTTCCAGCACTGAGGCAGAGTCCTGGGGCAGAGTCAATGAGGAGAGTTTTGTGAACCTTTAACTGTGAAAGGCACTGTGCAGAAAAGCACACACATCTTCTCCCAGCCTCAGGCTGGACTCAGGCATGATAGTTTGTATAACCACCAGCAGCTGTTCCTTTGCTGGCTGGGGCTCAATCTTCATGGGAGGCAATGGGGGGAGAAAGATTAAGTAATGCTGTAGGCACAGCTGCATCTATTTTTTCCCCTGTGGCATCACCACTTTGCCACTTTTGAGATGAATAGCCTCTGCTAATTCCTTCCCCCTTCTGTGCAGTACTTCTTGCTTCCACAAAGCAGGGCAGCCTTGGACTCTGCTCTTCACCCTACAGCAAAACAGTCCAACATCTTAACACCCAACAAATCAAGCAAGGCAGTTAAATAAGGCCACAGATTAATCTGTTTTATCAGTTTATTGAACTTGCAGCATTCCACCTTTCCATCTGCGAAGGAAATGTAGGTTTCTCTACCTCATCTCAGCATGTCCATATCAAACCACTCATCAGTACTTTTTAAATATCACACCAGACTTGGGAGTTTGTCTCCAGCACGTTAAGGATTGCTCCGCGTACCAGTGAGCTTGGCTATAAGCCAAGGCAGGTACCGCTCAGACATGACTCTTGACTGTGCGGTGCTGTGTCTGGAATGTGCACAAGAGACGAATCTATGTCAGATGATGGTGTGGATCAGAATTCACCTAACCAGACACATTCCCAGTTTCTTTTTCTTGCCTGCCCTCCTCTTTGTCATCTGTTAGTCCAGTGTTGCACCTAAGGGCATCGCAATCACTGGTTAAACGCACTGTCCTCTTCGTGTTGGTCAGGACATGCCAGGTCATCACCCCTGCAGAAATTCAGATCACACTGCCTCAGTTTGGCTGCGAGGATGCAGTGAGACACTGTGTCGAATGCCTTACTCAAGTCGAGTTAGACCACATCCACCGCTCTGCCATCATCCATCCACCTGGTTATGCCCTCATAAAAGGCTATCAGGTTGGTCAAGCATGACTTCCCCATGCTGACTGTCCCTAATGACCCTCTTGTCCTTCATGTGCCTGGAGACAGCCTCTAGGACAAATTGTTCCATCACCTTTCCTGGGATGGAGGTGAGGCTGACCGGTCTATAGTTACCTGGGTCTTCCTTCTTTCCTTTTTTGAAGATTGGAGTAACATTTGCTATCCTCCAGTCTCTAGGCACCTCTCCTGATCCCCAGGACCTAGCAAAGATGATGGAGAGTGGCCTAGCAATGACTTCCGCCATCTCCCTTAGTACACGCATGGGTGCATCCCATCTGGGCCCATGGATTTGTGCACATCCACTTTGCTGAACTTATCCCCAACCCAGTCCTCATCAACCAAGGCAGGCTCATCTCTTGCCTCCACTTCCTCTGGAGTCTCAGCAGTCTGGGGCTTAATATCAAGACAGCCCCCAGAAGTATAGACAGAGGCAAAGAAGGTGTTCGGTGTCTCCGCTTTCTCTGCATCCTCTGTCTCCAGGGCACCCACCTCACTCAGAAGGGGCCCTACATTGCCTCTAGTTTTAGTTTTACCTCCAATGTACTTGAAGAAGCCCTTTCTGTTGCCCTTGACCTCTCTTGCAAGGTTTAATTCCAAGGAGGCCTTGGCCTTTCTAGTTGCATCCTTACATTCTCTCACCAGAGCCCTATAATCACTCCAAGTGGCCATCCCCTCCTTCCATCCCCTCCTTCCCCACCCTCCGCCCCCAAAACCCCGGTGGCTAAAGCGGCTAAAGCAGCTGCGCTCTCGCCGCTGCCTGTGATCTGAGCGCAACTTCGGTTTTGCCTCCCTTAAAGGCTCCGTCTCCGCACCCCCCACAGTCCTTGCCCAGCTTCCCCCGCTAGAGTGTTCAACCCCAGCGGCTTGCTCCCTGCTTTTGGCAAGCTTTCCCGGTCAGGGAACCCCCAGATCACCCAAGAACCTCGATAAAATAGTGTTGGTACAACAACCTGGTACAACATTTCTGATGACAAACCTTTGACTAGAGTAATGAAAATGTTCTGGCAGTAGCTAAAAGGAGCAGGGCACATCACGTAGGACAATTTCTGGCTATTAGGTCAAGGTGAAGCTCTCTAGATGGCTGGCCACTGTAAGACTCACTTTCTCTCACCCTTTCTCTCATCTCAAAGAATCCTTTCAGATTCATGTCCTGATAATCACACTCCAATTCATCCTTTAGCAATCAAACAGTTCAATGAAACTGTTACAGTACTGAAATAGTTCTCTTGCCTTTCCTGACCCAAGATTTACATCCACGTGTTTGTAGGTCTCCCACAACAATTGTTTCACAGATATGCGTAGCCACTTCTCTCTCCCCATACAGGATGTACGCTTTGCCATCAGGATGCCGGACACACTTATATGGTGCTTCTTTCTTTGCTAATTTGTTTCATCCAGAGGCAAGCCTCTTGGCTGTAGGATATGTTGCTATTGCTGATTTACCGTGGAGAAGAATCAATCCGATCCATGGGTCGTGGGTAAAGCAGCGTAAGTACCATATCTTCTGTTTACCTAGAAAAAGTAGACACTTGAGCACTAAATCATACTCCTTCAGCTAGTGAGGTGTCTCTGGGAAGAGAAATCCACCAGAGAGGCAGAGCAGATTGAAAAACATGGCACACTGAGCATAGCATTATGCGGGATGATTAACTGGTACTGTAGAAGGTCATGGCAGAAACATAAAGAACATGCTGTGGGAAACAGTGATTGTCTTCCATAAATAAAATAACATTGTGATGTTAAAGGAGCAGGATTTGGAAACAAGCAGACAATGTAAATAAGTAACTAGTAGGGGGAATGTGAGAATATCAATCAAGAAATTAAGCCAACAGCATAAATAAGCAGGCAGCCATAGCCTGGGGGGTGGATAGAAGAACATGAAGTCAAGCAAAGATGTCTGTGGAATAGTCAAGAAAAAAGACAATCTGTACTATGAAGACAAATGATGTTTTGGAAAGAGTCAGGAAAAGAACTTCACCTCAAATACCAAATTCCTGATAAGCAGGGCTGGCCAACAAACAAATTAATATCAGTGAAGCACAGGTCACAGTTGAAGAAACAGTTTAGGATCCTTACCCCTGATAAAACTACATTAGCCTCAGAAAAGTGATTTGCTGTTTAACTCACTGGGTTTATATCTCAGGAAATTTTTTTTAAGCACCACACACTATATAGGCTGTAAATATGCCTAGGGAAGAATGCATTATGGATATAAACCTGCCAGTTATTCTTTATATTGGTAAAATCCTGCACTTTGAAAACCTGTACGTGAACTAGAGGAGGGCATTTTTGAGGCAGGCAGCTGTAGTTTTTGGTTTTGCTTTTAAGCTCTATCATTAGGAAATACTTTTGCGACTAGTAGTACTTGTGAGATCTGTTGGGGTATTGGAAAAAAAAAAGGGAGAGAAGCTCCAAAAGCCTGTGTGGTAACTTGGTTTTGTCATTTGACATATTTTCTTCTGTAAACCACCAACTTTCCTAGCTAGTGCTTTTTGGCCCAGTGGGTACAACATAATTCTTTTTCATTAACAAAAGCTGTAGAAAACATAACCAGTGACAAATTAGGAGGTGTCTGAAGAGGTGTTTTCTGTTCATGAGAAAGAGTGAGAGGACACAGTTTGGTGTGAGAGTTTTATACGTAGACAAAGAAAAAATACAAGAAAGCCTGTTTTCAACAAAGAGGTTTCTTCAAGATTACTGTAAAAATGAACTGAGCATAACAGAAGATAGGATAAAGCAGGATTGACCGACAGAGTACCTCACGGTCACTTAAAGTAGAGAACATAATCCTGTATTTATTAATAGAATCACAGAATTGTTTGAGTTGGAAGGGATTTTAAAGAGCACCTAGTTCCAACCCCCTTGCATGGGCAAAGACACTTTCCTCTAGACCAGGATGGAGATTTGAATAACCTGCTCTAGCTGAAGATGTTCTTGCCCATGGCATGGGGTTTGGAATTAGATTATGTTTAAGTCCCTTTGAAGTCAAACCCTTTTACATCACTGAAGCACAGCTTTTGTGTGAAGTTTGAGCTGGAGAAGCTACGCTGAAGAATTGAAGAAATCATCAGTCTGCAAAGAGTTTGGGTCTCGCTGTACTGCAGACGGGGGGTGATGCATGATTAATAGAGAGGGTGGTGGTACTCGTCTCTACTTGACTGACATGCTCTTTCCCCCCAGATCTCTGATGTGAAAAAAGACCCAAGGACCAATATGACAGTGATCTCCCACTGTATTTTTCTCAGAATACGTGATGGCATTTGTGACACAGTTTCTCGTTTGTGTGCACTAACTTGCTTAACCTTTTCTTCCTTTCTGTATACAGTCAGTAAACCCTTGCCCATTTTCCCTAAGCTATCTGTTGTCTGGCAAATTTACCCGAGATGCCATCAAGACCTCACTGCTTTGCTTTCTTTTCCCGTATCTTGAATTGTGGTCTTGAACCCACCACAAAATTGGTGTCAAAAACCCAGGAGCAAAGCAGTTTCTTAGTTTTAACCCACTTCAGCTATGTTCAGCTTTGGGTGAAGGTGTTCCTTTCAAAGGTTTTGAAGTAAAATTCAGACTTTGCACATTCATTTTGATTTCAGAACAGTTAAAGGAAAATTCTGGAATTTTTGGAGATTCAGCTTGAGCGTCCATAATGTGTTGGGTTCAAGTTCTGCTGCTCATGGAATCCACATAAATATGAAAAGGAACTTCTTCACGGTGAGGGTGACAGAGCACTGGAATGGGCTACCCAGAGAGGTTGTGGATTCTCCTTCTTCTCTGGAGAATTTTAAAACCTGCCTGGGCATGTTCTTGTGCGACTTGGTCTAGGTGATCCTGCTGCGGTAGGGGGATTGGACTAGGTGATCTTTTGAGGTCCCTTCCAATCCCTAATGTTCTGTGATTCTGTGGTTCATTCTTTGGCACCTTCTTGCAGACACAAGCTCTCCCATCTTTGTCTACAACCAAGAGTCAGATGATTTTCCCCTTTTCAGCCAGATACCATTCAGAACCATGCTTGGAGACTAAAAAATTGTAGAATTTTGTTATTGTTTTAGATTTTCCTCTTACAAATCATTATTTTTCTGCATTAGCTTTTGCGAAAACCTTGATTAGGTGTAGTATAAGCCTAAGAAATTTCATGACCTTTCAGGGCTGGGCCCCTGGGGTTCTCTTCTTCAGCATACAAAGCTTGCTAATAGGTTGTGAGGGCATTCATTGTAACTTGGAGGAGTTGTGTGTGTTGGAAGGTAGATGCCTTTAATCAACTCTCTGGAGATTCACTGCTCCAAGGCCAGCAATCTGCTTGCTCTGTTTACTACATTGGATTTTTGTTTTGCTTTTTTCCTAGAAAAAACAAATTTAAACGATCACATTATGCGACCGTGTATTTGAGTTTTTCAGATTGGCTCCAATGTACTGGTTAGGCATTTCATCATCTTCTTTTCTTTCCTGTTGCCTTTGCCTCATGAACCTCTTTGGCATGGTTAGAAAACCTTCTGTTCTTCAAATGTAGTTTCATTCTCCAGGGAGCGCAGATCTCAGTGCTTTGTGGAGTTTGTCCGCTAGCCTGTGCAACACAACTTCATGTTTTCAGCTGCTTGGTGCAAAGTGCATCCCCAAATACAGACACAAACCGAGGCAGGAGATAGAATATAGCATAAATTAAAGGGATGACTTGCTCAGAGATAACACTTGGAAGGAATACATATAAGCAATCAATCACAAAGCTCCGGGATAAGCCTTTTCTGTCTTCAGAGTTGTATCCATGTAACAGCAAAGCCCTTTTCCACAGCGGGATTTCTAGGCATTGCTACAATACAAATAATAATAATTAAAAATAAGGTGTTTAACTCATTGCAATTCCAAACGAACTCTGCAGAGAATTCTACAACGGCAGAAGATAAACAACTTAAGAGGAAAGGCACTAGGTACCTGATCCTGCATGTTCACTACCGTGATAAAAGCTATTACCAATTTAGACTGGATTATCAAAGAGGACTATCAGGCATATCAATAAGTAATTGGTGAAGAAAAAACAGCACTATTTATTAATTAGCACATAGCATTTCTGCACAGATGACTTTGTTTGCAGAAGAGACAGCCTGAGGGCCTAGCCGGCTCCTGTCATTCATCCCTTATGCTTTTTAGATACTATTTTTTTCCTTTACCCGAGTGAAGTCTTTCAGGTCCTTGGGGGATTTCTATCATTAGCAGTCCCAGATATTTTCCTATTCTTTTTATGACCATTTTAGGAGTAAGTATTGACATTACCCGTGAGCATGGCTTTCCACCGCAGTGTTTGAACCAAGGTGCAGAGATCTCTCCAGTCACCAGGGCAGAGCAAGAAAGTCACATTTGCTTGCTGGCCCAGCTGCAGGTAACATGTTTATGGGTTTTGAGTCAGTACAGGAGAGAGTATTTGTGTCCTCATTTTCCTTCATCCAGGACTTTGTATGAAGTCATTGGTTTTGTGAAGACATTAACGAGCATCTTTACACTTTTATTGAGCGAAATGGTGATTATATGGATTTAGTCAACTAGAAAATATATTTCTTAAAATCTTTGTTAAGAATCCTGCTCATTGGAGTCCAGTCACTGTAAGATATGAGATTTTTTAATAAAAACGCAGTCAATTCTCCTTCAGTGTTGCCAGCAAACAAAGATTGACTGTTTTTAATGTACATTTCAATTTACAGCGCTTTTGGAGGCCATGAGGGAAATATATAGTCTGAACCGCTTAGCTGAAAGTCGTTGTTATGTCAATACAAAATCATTATCATAAAAAACTCCTGTCGGTGCTGAACTTAAAAAATCTGGAAATAATTTGATACGTATTTTATACAAATCTATAGCTCACCTCAGTTGGAAATGGTATTACGGTTAGCTCCATTATCATTACTGCAAACTTATGACCATAATCACGGCACCCCTGCAGAAAGAGTTCTGAAAGGCTCTGCAGCCCCTCGCTGCTGACAGGGCAGTTTCTATAGGAGGCTTTACATCAAGGTAATGGATCTAGTTAGTGTGTTGTCAAACTAGCTAAGACTGGGATGGAGCAGTCTATCTCTATTCCTGGACTCACCACCATGACCTCAATGTATAGAGTGTTCTGACATAGCAGCATTCTCTTAGGGTATGTTGAATGGGGCTTCTGGAAATCACCTGGCCAAATGACCTGCTAAAGGTAGGGCAGCAAAATCAGGTTGCTCAGAGCCCTGTCTAGTTGAGATATGAATATTTAGGATGGAGGTTTGACAGCCACACTGCCTACCTCTTCAGGTGTTGAAGTAGTAACTTTTTTCCCTACTGTCTACTCAGAATTTCACATTTTGTCTACTGCTTATCATCCCATCACCTGTGTTCTTGCAATGGTCCAGCTCCGGCTTCTCTGCACCCTGCCATTAGGCAGTTCAAGACAGCAATGAAATCCTCTCACCTTTCTCAGTTTAAGACTGGCCACAGCCACTTTTCTCAGGCTACCCTCATGCACTATGTCCTCCAGCTCCCTAATCAATGGGATGTCTCTTTATGCCCTGTTCTTCCACACTTCAGGGACCATGGTGTGGTGTGGAAATTGAGGACTCCATGGAATTTAATAGCTGGAAAAAGAAATAGAGATTTGTACAGCTCCTCATAGAGAAGATCACCTTTGTGTCAGGGCCAAAGGCCTCCTGTTTCTGGGGGTGGAGAGCTCATGTCTCTACTCACAGAGGTTTCTAGCAGGGTTCTTAACCCTTGAAAGGAGTGCAGGCAGCTTTGGTAGATGATGTATAGCAGGGCAGTAAGTAGTTTTCAAGCTGACTGGATCAGGTGATGTGGGAGGAGGGTGATGATGAGGTGTCAGTTAAAGATTATAACATGAGATTTCTAGTATCTTTGAAGGGTGTGCGATGGGTTTTACTTTCTTTGGGAGAGTCTGAAGCAGATAGCTAAGAGAACAAAAATTCCCCTGTATAGCTAAGCTCCCAGTAAAGCAGGAAACAGGTCCTTTAGTAATGAACTCCTCAAAGAGACTAAGGAATTTTGAAGGCAGCATCTATCTGTCTCTAGATTCGGTTCCACACGTGACAAATGCTTTTGCTATGAGAGTGAAGATATGACCTTTTCCTTCCTAGCTCTCCTGCAGCTGCAGTGCTCAGACTGCTCATTAGCAGTGCTGAGGTATTAACCCCAGAATAATCCAAGAGCAAAGCCCAAAGAAAGCCATAGCCTCTGGTCTTAAATATTCCATTGCAGGCAAAGTGAATGGAGCAGGCACCACGTTTCAATACCCAGGATTGTTCCCATACAGGGGACTCATGGTTTGGAAAATACCAGTATAATCTTTTGGAAAGAACAGAAGTGAATATACCAGAAACACTTTGGTTGACCCCGTAAAGTCTGTAAGGTGTGTGGATCCATAATTTTGCAGGCGATATGAACAGAAAATAAAGCAGATCATCCCACCTGTTTTCTTCTCTGCCCTGCACAGACAAATGCTTAAAACACAGGATGTGCAAAGTGAGGGTTTGAAGGGAAAGGTGCTGGCAGGAGCGTGCTGATATCTCTGATGCTCTCTGACATCCTTGGACACCGGTTCCTCGCTGTGGCTGTTGCAAGCACAGCTGCTGCTTGTTCAATTGCTGTCAACACCCCTGTGCTGCTGGTGGGGAGCCTGTAGGAAACACAGAGCTTTGCTTTTCTGATCGCTGTGTTGAGAACTTCCTGAGAGTTGTGCTTAAATACAAGTTGGAGTCAGGACTGGCTCCCAGAATATCCCTGTGTTTGAAAGGTAGTGGGAGCAGAGGCTTCCAGCTCTCTCAAATGAAGGAGCTAGGCGGTAATAGTGACTGCTTACAAAGCCCCACAGGTAATTACTGGTAATTTTGGCAGCACTAAGATGTTTAAGAAATGGTTGGTTTGTCACTACCCAGAGTACAGACTTGTGGTCCTGTCTATGGCATTGTCCTTTGCTTTGGTTTCATGCCTTCCTGCAATAGGAACAATCAAATCTACCCCTAAAATAAAGACTTTAACCCGATACTGCTGAGATCGTCACCCTACTGTTTCTAAGACTGATTAATTATATTTTAATTAATACCTTTATATTTAATTTGCTACTTAGGAAGCCCAGTTAGAAACCTGGAACCCAGCTGCCTTCTCTGGAGGCAGTGTCGAGGTGTGCCAGCTACTGGCTCACTCCAGTGATGGGCTGGCACACCACTGCACAGCCTCCAGACATGCTGATATGACTTGCAAAAGCCTCTGGATGCTGGTTTCTATTCATTGTACAAGGCTCTTCAATAAATGATCAAGTACTGTTCTGTGCTCTCCAGTAATTCGATATTCATCTTAAGGCAGTGATATTTCTCAGGAGCGATCAGTTTCACTCTTTGCAGAAACAAAGACCAAAGAGAACAAATTGCTGCATGGCCACTTCATCTCTTTCCCGATAAACAAGTGTTTTGTGCCATAGCTTTTCTCTACCCCACAGCCACTTTCTGCTGTGAATTTGGCAGTTTACATAAGGTAAAGAGGGTTAGTCCAGGTTATCTGGATGGGTGGCAGAGCTGATGAAGAGTAGTCTCTGTATAATTCGGTAGGTGAATAGCAACACATCTGTGCTGCTAAAGAGCAGTCTTTAAACAGCATGGAAAGCAAGCTGCTGAGCACATAGTGTCATCAGATATCTGACTGCACTTCTGAAAGATGCCCTCCCAATAAGTTCCCAGTTAGGTAACTTCCTGTCAAGTATTACTCAGGAAAAGAAATGCAAAAAAAAGATACTTCAGGCTGTTAGAATGAACACATTTACAGTGTGTTCTGCACTCTGTAAATGTTCTGCACTATTTACTGGGTTTCCTCAGACTTTTGTAGGAAGAGGAATGGAAAGAGTAGTAGCTTGTTTGCTTAAGTGTGACTAAGCAGTAGTCACCCATTTGCCAACCTAGAGAGTAAAAAAAATGGAAATTAATGAATAGCAATATGTGCAGTAAGCTGAGGATATTTTGAATTGCTAAAATCCCACAGATACATTGATTCTATACTTACTGCACTTTTTCTTCTGTACTTTCTCCTTTCCCCCTTTAAATTCCTTCATGGCTTCAAATGGAAAAAAATGTTATCTAGTTACTGTCAGATGGACTTGGGTAGTGCTAACATGTGCCTCAGTATGACTGCATCGTTCGTGCTGGGTGCAGGTAAAACACTGCCTCCAAACAGACTCTTGGGGAGCTTGTTCTTTATTTCTCAGGGATAGCTGGAGATGGACAGACAAGCAAAAAACATGTTAAATACCTGAAGTCAATCTAAAGGAGACACAGGGTGGTCTTGTGCCAAGTAGAATTGAAATATATAGTCATTCTGTTAAATCATCCAAACAAGGGATGCCCACTCCAAGGCTCAGAGAAACATTTCTCGTAACTTCACACATGAATTGTCTCTCAGATTTCGGTTGGACTTCTCCCTGCCTTTAGTTAGGGAATGGCATCTTAGTGTGCCTATCAAAGCTTTGCCTTTGTACCTTCATTTGTCACTCAGCACTTCTTCCTATTTGAAACAGTTGAGTCCTTCTCCCTGATCCCCCTCCCTACATGAAGTATAGCCCAGAGTAAGAGGGGCAGAGGAAAGAACCTCTCGTTATAGTAAGAATGCCTTGGAATAAAAAGGTGCAGCAGAAATGCGTGATGGAGATCATTAAAACTTATCTCTTGCTGCCAAGTGTTCATGGCTGTCGATCCAGTTGAGCCTCTCAGTTGAATGTGTCATTATGACTTGCTGTCCATTTGAGATGAAACCAATCCATCCATCTAACTTCTCTGTGTACTTTTTTTGTCTGTGCAAGTAAAGAAAAATAATCTCCCAGCAGCATATCTCTGTCAACAAATTGTCTGTATTTTGCATTAACAAAAACAATCCTTTGACAGTTAGGGAAGATGATTATTACTTAGTGCCTCCTCACTCACTACTCTGCTCCTCCAAACTCAGCTGCATGCGTTAATTTAAAAGAGGAAAAATAACAACAGTAAGAAGAAAGAAGTCCTCATGTCATAATAAGCTCAGTTTGAGGAGTTTAACTTTCTACAGGGAGTAATGCAGCAGAATCCTGTGTAGATGCTTGGCTACACTTTTAAAATTGGCACATTTTTGCATATGCCTGTGTTTACATCGTGTGGTCAAGCCATCCAGGTTGTGCTAGAAGCATGACATTGTATCTGGTAGAAAGACAGTACTACTTGGGCGTAACAGACCAGACTTGTTGAGATGTTTTTCAGGATTTAAAAATAACAGGTGAGCTTCTTCCTTTCTGCGCAAGATATTTGAATATGAGGATCTCAGCATTCTCTGTGAAAGTGGCTCATTAAATGTGTTACCCCTATGGTGTTCAGGTCTCTTAATTGTTGCCTCTTTATTTTATTGAAGGCTTGACCTGCTGCTTCACACTCAGGTCGTAATTCAGGGCCCCTGGCTGCCCCTGAGCAGTAGCACCTGATACATTTCCACCAAGCACACACCTGAACTCCCAGCCTTAGTGCATCTGCTCAAAGCAAATAGGCAGCTACAGACTCGATTTCCCCTGTAAGAGCACATTGACAGAGTCAAGAACAAGCTTGAAGACAGTCTCATTAAAAAGAGTTGGTGCTATAAAGGGGCAACTAGATTAAAGCAGAGCACAGAATGCAAAACGATTTAAGTTGTTATGATGAGAACTTTTTTCTCTCCTGCAAATGTTAAGGAAAGGACATATCTCAGCTCCAACATCAGAGAGCTCCTTGATCATTCCATCATGCATCAGAGAGCTCCTTGATCAGCCCGGTGATTGGTACATCAGCGTTCAATTGTCATTTCTGTGAATGTTTTCTTTTCAATTTCCATTTCACCATAAAGGAGAATCAGAACGAAAACGCCACAAAGGTCCTCTGAGGTTAGTTGTATTAGTGTGAAGGAGCATCAATGCGCTAGGTCGTTTTGCTGTGGTCAGAGCTAAAGGTCTTCGCCTGAGATCTTCATCGCTTGCCTTCTCCTTTCCTCCAGCTGTCTGTGCTGGCAACTGCTCAGCGAAACACGAGGTGGAATTTGGCCTTGTACCTACCTCTGTAAGGATGTAATTTTTTGTTGTTGTTGTCCTTTAGTACCTGATGTGTTTGGGAAAAATGCTCAAATCTTGGCAAGTATCTGGACACCTTTGCTGTGAAGAGAGCAGTGATTAATGTGCTTTTTTGTTCCCTCTGATTAAATTAAAACATGCATTCTAACATGTCTTGGAGACATTTATAATTGTCCTTGTGTAGCCCGGCTTATCAGGACGCAGTAGCAGGTGTTGTCAGCTCAGCCAAGCCAGGATTTTTAATCCTCTATGCCAGTCTTTCTACTGAAGGCCAAGGCCCAGATGCCACAACCCTTTGCTCATGCTAAGCAGGATTTCCATGAGCAGTGCTGTTGCCTGGGATGGAGCCTGGGTGACTCTGAGGACCACGACAAAGCCTGGCAGTGCCGTACGTGCCGGATTGCAGAGGTCTCTCCACATTAACCTGCCTGGCCACCCTGGAGATTGGGGAAGGTAGCTTTTGAGATTTCTCAAGATCTGTAAGTACTTGAAACAAACTTTACTGGCTTTATCTTAAATAGACCTTTTTGCTGGTTTATCTCAAAGTGTGTTTCAGTGGAGAGTAGAGCAGCTTTGATGTGGAAAGAAAACAGAATTTCTGTGAAGAGCTTGTTCTGTGTCTTGTGAAGAGCCCTCTCTTGTTGACGTGAGCCTGACCAGTGACCCCTCCAACACCACTATAGCCCCTCCCTTCACAGGGCACTCGGATGTGGGACTTTGAGCAGGTTGTGGCTGCTGAAAGTGGCTGCCATCCCACAGTGTGTGTCAGACCCTGCCAATGTGCTCACATCTCTTATGGAGGCTACTCAGTTCTCAAGGCAACAAGTTTATGTCTCTGCTGACCACCCTTTATCCAGATCTGGGATCAGCTTTGTGCTGACTAGGAAGCAGTGTCATTTTTTTCTATTTTCAACCCCTTTTGAATGGGCTAACGCTCTAGGAAAAACCTAGCCAGCCAAAAAAGCGGTTTACAGACTGGAGATTATCCTTCTCGTTCTAGGACAAGTTGTTATAATAATCAATAATAAAAGAAATATAAATATCGTAGTGTGTATAATAAACAAACTGATGGTATTTTCAGAATTGCAAGAATTCTGTGAAAAGGGTCATATTTTTCTGCTTCTGACACTTTGCCATTATTTTCCTTTAAGGAGGGTTAGGCCCAGGGAGGTGTTGGCATGTACCATTTGAATGTCTGTAAGTTCACAAGGCAGGACAGGGTGTGCCATGGAGTATCCATCAGCTGGAAAGAGGAATACATGCTTGTGATATTGTTCTTTTGCAACAAATCATTAGCAAGGTTTTCCTGCACAAGGTGAAGAACTATCAGTCCCTACAGAAGGTAGTTCTGGGCGATTTTTGCGCTTATTCCTTTGTGTCACTTTGCTCGTCAGCCCTGGAGTCACACTGATGCATCAGATGTGTTTGGGGGATATAAATGTATTTGCTGTTGTGTTGTCCACAGACAGGGGTCTGGTAGGAGCTCTGTGAGGGCATTAATCAAAAAGCTTCACATAAATGGTGTGTCTGATCTCAATAGTGGACACTCAGGGTTACACTGATTTAGAAGCAGATGTGCAACAGAAAACGGAGATTTTTATCAAAGGTTTTCTGGGCAGTGAGTTACCATGGCAGTTGCAGTAAGATAAAACACTGCAGGATCTTTAAGAAGGAGTCCGTTACAATTTTGAAATTCTATAGAGCACATTGTCCAAGAATTCAAAGCACCCTATTAAGTTTCTCTGTGCTACTGTGAGCTGGATAAATATGATTAGATCCATTATTAGACTGGCAAAATGAGACACAGAAGTGATACGATTCCCCCATTGTGGCAGATATGTGGCTGGTGTCGACTCGATGATCCTCTTCCACCATGTAAGCGTTGCCACAGCCCAGCAAGGCCGTTCAGACTCTCTGATGGCCCCTTTGTGCAGTTTTGCAGCCTCAGGTACAGCTGTGTTTTCCCAGTGGTGTCTGTTCCAGGTCTCTCAGAGATACACCCCTGTAGGGAATATTTTACATATTTTATCTGATGTATCTAAAAGTAGAGTTCATTAAGCAGTCCTTGAAAAAGCCTCCACACATCGTTCATGTCTTCGTTAGCGTTTGCCTGCTGTCAGAGCTTTTATCGGCCCTTCACACACTGGAAGTTTTACCCCATTGAAATCCCAAGCCTGTGCCATTACTCCCACATGGTGTTTTCGTGGCTGAGACCATCTCTCCTCTCTGCCCAGCCTGACTTGGTTCTCTACCATGTCCCTACCCTGGCTTCTTCATATGACAGACGGAGGTGGCCGCTCTCCTGGGAGCCACGCAGGCAGGTACAGGGCAGAACCTCCTCCTGAGCTGAGCGCTTTTATTAAAAACCTCTCCCATAGGCTGATTGTTACTACTACTCTTTTTAATCCTGTCATTGTCTCCCTCAGGCCAGCCAAACCAAGAAGAGACAAAGTTTAATCTGTGATAGCTTTTACACTCACTTGTGTCTCACACCTGCTGGGAGGTGCAAGGCTTCTGCATCTATGCTCCCAGTGTGCTGCTTCATTACATCTCTCAGATACTTTCTCCAGTTGGCTTTTTCTTTTTTCCTCTTTTTTTTTCTTTCATTTTTTAAAAACCAATCTGTACTTTAAAGGAGAAAAGGACTTCTTGTTAAGCCTGTTGTCCTTGCTAGCGTTGCTCTGCTTTTGTCAAGGCATAGGATTATCCTAGGCTGTATGAGATCTGGGCCCTTCCGGACAGCAGAACAGCCGTGCTTAGCTCTAAAGCCAGCCTTAGATTCAGCTTACCTTGGGAAGGGGCCAGCTGCAGAATTTTGCATTTGAGCTCATTCCAGCTCTAAGATCTTGTCTAATCTGTGGACACAGGGAGTTCAGTGTGGTTGGGAAGGCCAACAGTGATCCTTCAAAGGGAACCCTAGTGATCCCTGTTCAGTGCCAGTCCACCAGGATGATGTCTGGACCTGCAGACACTTCTGCCCTATGATCCAGCAACTGGTAAAGAGCAAATGCAAACTGAACATGCAGCCATGCAAAACTGCAAACTTTCAGCTCAACCTGCTGTCTGCTTTCTTGGAGCATGAGCACATGATCTCTGGTGGTGGGAATACGTGTATGTGCACTGTGGAACCAAACCCTTGCAACTGCAGAGTGAGCAAGTGCTTTGCTTCACATACTTCCTCAGAAGACTGCGCAGAAGAAGCGCAAAATACAGGTCAAACAACTTCTTAGCTGTTTAGTTAAAAAAAACAACACAGTCACTAAATTCATCCTTCAGAATCTAGAGTGCTCAAGTCCCCATTGTTTTCTCAGTTGCAAGTTTCATGACAGGAAAACAGTGCTGATACATCTTCTGACCTTCCCGCCTTGCTGTCACAGTGACAGGTCAGAAGGAAGTGTCAGACCATCCCACTACAAATGTGACAGCAGAGTGGGATGTAGCGGGATGGTCTCTGAAACGCATGGCATCCAGAAATCCTGCCCCTCCTTCTTGGATCTTCTTGCCATTAGCATCCAGCTGACAGTTATCTCCTCCAATCTTGGCCCACTTAGCTATAGTTTCTTATCTCCACTTTTTTCACTCTTTTGTCATTTCCTCAATGCTGATGTTTCAGTCTGCTTTTGGAGCTGGCTAAAAAGTCCTTACTCAGACCTTCTCAATCTTGTATTTTTCAGCCTTTCTCAGAAAAGGCTCCTGTGGGAACCCTGCTCTTCCCTGTGCTTCCTTTCATAATCCTTCCCCTGGTCTCAAGTATTATATGTTGTGTTTTGCTGATTCACCAATTAAATAGAGCAGAATAATTTGGATTATTTTTTTAAAATAATTTTTAACAAACCTTAAATCAGTTCTATTGATTCTTCTCTCATGTGGCCCATTAGGTGTTTTCTGAGAGACGAATAAAAGCATCACTTTTACTCTTTTTTTATGACTTTTGGCTTTTGTGGCAGAACAATATTTGACTTTCTGCTCCTTGTCTTGCTCTGAAACGGTTTATCAAATCTCCTTCAACAATTACTGTCTGCTCCGCTATTATTCACTTTCACTAGCTTGATTCTTTCCTATCAATCAGCCTTCTTTTCCCTCTCCAGCCTGCATTCTGTCAGCATAAAAAGTCTCCAGCCTTGAACTGCAACCCAGGGTAAATACAGACTTTTAACCCTTCCCACGAGTGCCCGGCCCTCTATACCTTAATGGCAATGCAGCAATTAATTTTCTGTCTCCCTAGTTCAGCTTAAGCTGTTGGAGCTCTCCATCATCTGCTCAATCTTTTTCTCCATTTGTTAGCGTGGGATTTCTAAGTCAATAAAATGTCTTCTGTGTTTTTTGCTCACCACCCCAATAACGCTCCAAGTTTCATTGAAATTTTGGTGTGTGCTCTGAAGTTTTTAGGGCCAATGCAAAACCTACTGCAGTGCTATAGCTTCTCACTGATTTCTGTGTGCCTCAAATGAATCTCTGTCAAAAAACTCACCACGCTATGAATATCTCCTCCATCTATGTAATTGGTTTCAAGTGAGACTGTGGGGAGGTTGTTTTGCTCCTGAGAACAAAAGTTGTTCATTCATTATAACCACAGAAGTGGCTTCTGCTCCATTGCTCTGCTGTCGTCCCCGATGTGCTGTTGTTTTCTTTAGCTCTGAACCTCTCAGCATCTTCCCTCTCCTTGGGATCCTCATCCACAGTGCCAGCATTGCTGGGTGCATTCACCTCAGAGGCTTCACGTGTTTACATTTGAAAGGCTTTCAGAGACATGGGTTTTCATAAGTAGGAGGTAAAATTCTAAGTTTATCATAATCATTAATAAAGCAATTAACTTGCTCCATGCACTATATAATTCAAAGACCTTTGGTAGGTCATGCTTAGAAGTACATGTCTTTTGTATTAGTGAAGTGATAAAACTCAAACAGAAATGAGAAATATTTCGTGCCCTTTACATGGGATGTGAAAAAAGCTGTCCTAGAATTGAATTAGATTATTAAAGAAAATGTGCTGGGGAGTCTATTCTTAGTGCTATTTAGTCTATGAAAAACATCAGAAATATTGCAATTTCCATGAGAATGTAGTTTTAAGGTACAATACATCATTTACTGATGAAATGTGTGTAGTTTTGTACAGTCTTTGCATGGCAGCATAAACAGGCATGAGCCAGCGGAAGGGACGGACACTTCACAGGGTCATGACTGACTGTATTGCTCATACGGGGGTAACGGGAAAGACAGTAGTTGTGTCTGTGCTTCCTATCAATTAGGATCAAAGCTGCTTAGTTGGCTGAGATACGCTTCCTCTGAAATCCTCATTTTAGGTTTCTGTCATGCTTCTCTAATCTCCTACAAAGTTGCATTTCAATAAAAAAATTTCCATTTTTCCTGCTTATTTTTGTTAAGTAGAAAGACTCCTTAATGATGCTTGGGTTTAGATTCTTAAACTCCTCATGTAGGTCAGCCTTTTCAGAATGCCAGTTTCCCGGTTGTTATATTGCTATGCCTCAAATCCTTAATTCTAAACAATTAAAGCCTTGGAACTGTTCTTGCTTTTCTTTAATTTCCTTCCTTCTGAGAGCAGAATTTTTCCTCTCATCACAGACACCATCCCAGTTTCAACCCATTTATCAATTTATAAGTCTTGCTTCTTCCAGAATAGTTTTTTAGAAACATATTTTTAGATGAGAGCTGTTCCATCTTTCCAAAATGATCACTTCAACCTCAGCCACTGGAGCTCAGACATACAATATTTAAATTATTATTTATAGTACAGGAACATGAAGAGACTTTCATTAAAGACAAGGCATTTGGCTTGTGCCTTGATAAGTAAAGGCACCGTGAATCACAGAACATCAGGGATTGGAAGGGACCTCGCAAGATCATCCAGTCCAATCCCTCTGACACAGCAGGATCACAGAATCATCATGGCGGGAAAGGACCTCCAGGGTCATCAAGTCCAGCCTTTTCACCTAGTATCTAACCACTAGACCATATCCCTAAGTGCCGTGTCCACTCATTCGTTAAACACCTCCAGGGATGGTGACAACACCACCTCCCTGAGCAATCTATTCCAGTACCTAACCACCCTCTCAGTAAAGATTTTCCTTCTAATATCCAATCTAAACCTCCCCTGACACAACTTGAGGCCATTTCCCCTTGTCCTATCATCACTAATTTGAGACAGCTGGCTAAACATGAGCCAGCAGTGTGCCCAGGTGGCCAAGAAGGCCAATGGCATCCTGGCCTGTAGCAGAAACGGCGTGACCA